>APFE030662596.1:0-81955 GCA_000404065.3 Pinus taeda
GTTTTGTGCATGATTTTCGCACATGTTTTTTGGACGCGATGGTTTTCGGTCCATGGTTTTGGACGCGATGGTTTTTGGCCCATGGTATTGGATGCTTCGGCATGTATAAATATGTATTGTAAAATTCAAAGGAACATAATGAAAAATCAAGCTGGTAGTCTCGGTTTTGAGATCCAGTGGTAAATCTCTGTGTATATGTGTTTTATGTGTTATGCTCTCGCATTTTTATTTTTCCTGTGATTTAGAATTCGTATGCAGGTAATTTTTGTACGGGGTTAAAACCTACAATAAAGACATGTAATTTAATGCCTCCTCCCATGTTTGCCCAACTTAATTGGCCTAACATGGTAAACATGAGATGAGGGCTACTATGACATCAACAAAAATCCTAAGTAAAATTAAGGAAGTGGGGTTGATAAACTGGAACTTTACTGACCTTCCCCTGCAGCCACAGGACACCCAAGAGCTAAAAAACCACTCTATGTTCCCAAACCTCGAGTTAAACTACTTTTTAGTGACATGTGGCCACAATCACATGCATGAAAAGGCCTCCATGTGGTTATACGCCTCTAGCTACATGTATAAGCCTACGAGGGTGTGGTTATGATCCAAAACTTCCAATTCAAAGGGTGTTGTCCTAGATTTTAAGCCACCATTTCAGGCTAGCCTCCTGACCACTAACCAAAACTCAGTGAGACTTTCGATAATGAGGAAAAAACATCAAGAAAAATCCATTCATATAGTCCTTGATCAAGGACTTGACCTAACTAGGCCTAATCATGACAATCATTTTGTCAAACATATGGTAAACATGTAACTTAAAGTTCATGAATGCATATCTGAACATAGGGGTATGAAACTTATTTGATAATCACCAAAAAGGTATAATTCCCTCTCATAATAGTTGCAATAATTTTTTTTAGCTCATGCATTCATTAACCATTCATCAGAAAATCAAACATATCAATACCCATAGCTAGAACCTATTATGGAACCATGATTATAACCAACATATCACCAAAATAATAACCATGATAGAACAACCATCAAAGCCACATAATAGCAAGTACAAGTACTCATGAAATACATTTTTTAACATATGAAAAATACAACCAAGTCAGGGACTTCCACATACCACCCGACTATAGATTGGGCTGAACCAAATATTTCTTTTAGTCAATCACCCTCGTCCCATATTCCAACATGAATGTGGGACTCAAGACTCAAACAACCATGGCTTTATGGATATTAAACCACCTCCACCCTCATGCTCCCTTGATCTCACCAAAACCAGCCAAAATATCACATAAGAAAACCAAAACATAAACAACTAGGGCTTCCTAGAGTTTAAACCACCTCCACCCTCAAGCTACTATGATCTCACCAAAACCAATCAAGAGATCAATAAGCTCAAAAAAAGCTTGGATGCTTTAAAATTTCTTCACCATTACCTTGAGGAAATTTCCTGTCTCCACCCACCTGTCAGGTTCTTCCTGAATATTAAATCATCTCCACCCACAACACTTGGAAATTTTCTTGAGACCACCTCACCTAGTTCCAAAACCATCCGAAAATCCAAAGCTTAACCAAATAGAAGAACCCCATCACACCATGGCTATTCGGAAAGGGAAAGGGAAAGGGAAGGTTGAAACCACTGTCACACCCATAAAAACCCATGCCAAGGACAACAAGGGAACTAAATACACAAATGCATATATCATGCATTCACAAACCAACTAGGAAATCACACATGCAACTTGTTACCTACAAAATCATCCTACTGAAGGTGCTTGATCCAACTTTCCTTTCTTTCTCTTTTATTTCCTTGCCTTCCTTTTCCATTCCTTTGCTTCATTTATCCAATGCTAGAGTGTTCCAAGAATTCTCTAAGTGTGAAATAGTATGAGAGGATAGAGAGAGAAACAAAACTAAACTGAAAAAAAAAAAAAAAAAAAAAAAAAAAAAAAAAAAAAAAAAAAAAAAAAAAAATAAAAAAAAAAAATAAATAAATAAATAAATAATAAAAAAAATGTGAACTGATCCTTAGAAGCCTTATTATTATTGAGGCCATTATTTTCTTCAATTTCCTCTATTTTTCCTTTAATTTCACTCTCATGCAAACCTGTGACCTTTCATCTCCCTTTTGTCCTATTTTGCTTTATTTTCATAAATAAAATGCCAATTAATTCCTTTTTTCCTTTCCAAAGCCTTTTCCAATTTCTTTACCAATTTTCTTAGCCATAATAAACAACAAGTGATGGCCATTAGGAATTTTTCCCCAACATTCAGCTTGGAATACATGTCCCATAACCTTGATATTCTTTTTTCCTTTATTAACTTTATTACATGAACTATTAATCTTGGGTTGTTACAAGCCCCTCCCCCTTAGGGAAAGTCTTCCTCGGTGTTCTATGACACCTATGACTAACAAGACCACTGAAAACCAAAACACTTCCCATGGAACTTTGTAATTTATCTCAATGCAATATTTACAATGAACAACCTACTGAAAAGATAAACCAACATGACAACCATGCCTCTTATTGGAAATTTATACAACAACTCATTGTGGTATTTACAATAAAAACCATACATAAATATGTACATACACCCAAAACTCCTTTGCCTTTCCTCAACCCGAAAACAATGAAGGATACATAGCTTGCATCTATTCAGCCATCTCCCATGTAACTTCATCAAAACCATAGTGATTCCACTACACTTTAAATTGCTTGATTGCTTTGTTCCAGAGCATGAGCTAATTCTATTGCAATATGCACTAAGGTTATGGCTAGAATTCTCCTTCTAGCTCCACTAACAATACAGACCAGTCAATCACATGATCAACATTCTTCACATATCTTTTAAGTAATGAAACATGGAAAAAATCATGTACTTTCGCTGTCAAAGTCAGTGTAAGTGTGTAGACCACTGATTCTCTCAAGGATTGTGAAATGCCCGCACTATTGAGGTGCCAACTTGACACATGATCCAATCCTCAAGGATCTCGTCTTGGGCTTTATGTGCAAGTACACATGTTCCCCAACTTAAAATACCTTAAATGCCCTGTGATGGTCTTCATAACTCTTCTTCCTATCATGTACTACCTTTATATTCTTCTTTATAACCTACATTTCCCGTTTCATCTCTACCAACATGTCTAGTCCTATCAATACTATGTTCAGTGGATCACTCCAACTGATTGGAGTATTACAACTCCTCCCATAAAGTTCCTCAAACAAAATCATCCTTAGTGACTCTTGATATCCATTGTAGTAAGAAAAATCAACTAGTGGAAGATACTCCTCCCAACTCCTCTACTAGTGCATAACATACATTCTCAACATGTCCTCTAGAATCATGTTGATCCTCTCTATCTATCCATTTTTCTATGGATGATAAGTGGTACTAAAGGCTAACTTTGTACCCAAACCTACAAATAAATCCTTACAACACTTGTAAGTGAACTTGGCATCTCTATCATATAATATCTTCTTAGTAATGCCATGCAGTTTCAATATCTCCCTGATGAAGACCTGAGCTACCTCACTAGCTGAATTAGTAGACTTCACTAGAATGAAGTGAGCTACCTTGGTCAACTTGTCAACCACAACCATGATAGAATCATGTTGTCTATATTTCCTTGACAAACTTGTGATGAAATCCATGGAAATGTCCTCCCATTTTCATTTGGGAATTTGAATCGGCAGCAATAGACCGTGTAGATGGTTACACTCTGCTTTTACCTATTGAAAATCCAAATACTCTATGAAAAAATCAGCTACCTGAGTCACCTCTTTCTTCATATTCGTCTAGTAGTTAACTTCTTCACATCTCTCAATGTCTTCAATTATCCCAGGTGTCCTGAATATGTATTAACATGAAGTTTCCTCAAGATCATCTTCTTGAGCTTGCTAATGTCTGATAGATAGATCATGTCCCTCAATCACACCAAACCATCTGTCATGAGATGATAAACCACATCATAATCACTTATAGCCTGCAGTTGTAACCTGTGCTTAAGCTAATGGTACGTGTCATCTTGTTGGCCTTCCTATAATATCTGATCTTGTAAATATGTCCCATATAAACTCACAGTTGCTATATGATTTACCTACACTCTTCTGCTAAGAGGATCGGCAACCTTGTTCTCCTTTCCCTTAATGTACCTGGTCTTGAAGTCAAACTCATTGAGCATGGACAACCATCTAACTTACTTGACATTCAAGTTAGGTTGGTGAAACAAGTATCTCAGCCCACTATGATCACTCATCAACATAAACCTCATTCCAAGAAGATATTGCTTCCACATCTTCAATGCATGAATAATCACTGCTAACTCAATATCATTTGTCACATAGTTATGTTCATGCCCATTCCATTTCCTTGACTCATAACATACCACTTATCCCTCCTGCATCAGGACTACACCAATTCCTTTCTTGCAATCATTTGTACACACCACGAACTCTTTATCTCGATTTGTAATCTTTAGAACTAGAGCATTGGTAAGCAACTACTTCAACTGCCCGAAATTAGCTACATGTTCCTCTGTCCATGAAAAATTCTTTCCTTTCCTTTACAAGGATGTAATAGGATAGGAAATATGTGAGAAGTTCCTGATGAACCTCCTATAATAACCTACTAACCCCATTAATGATCTGACCTCATCCACATTCCTAGGGGTTTCCCATTCCATGATAACTCTGATCTTTTCCGTATCCATTGCTATGCCTTCCTTGGAAACAACATATCCCAAGTAATGTACCTTTGTCTAACAGAAACCACACTTACTAAGATTGGCATACAACTTATGTTCTCTTAGAAATATGAATACTTTTGCTAAGTGTTCGACATTCTCTTCCTCATTCTTAGAATATATCATCAATGAATACTATCAAAAACTTGTCCAGAGGACATAACACTCTATTCATCAAACACATGAAAGTAGTTGGAGCATTAGTCAAACAAAAATGAACCACAATAAAATCATAATGCTCATACCTAATCCATAAAGTAGTACTATAAATTTCCTCTTCATTGATGTGTATCTGATGATATCTTGATCTCAAATCAATCTTCGAGAACACTATTTCTCCCTTCAACTAATCAAAGAAGTCATCGATCCTTGATAATGGGTACTCGTTGTTGATCATAACCTTGTTCAAATTCCTATAAACAATGCACAACCTAAGAGTACCATCCCTATTCTTCACAAGCAACACTGGTGCATCCCAATCTGGCACAATTAGCCTAATGTATCCCTACTTGGCCTAATATATCCCTTGTCAAGCATTTCCTTCAACTACAACTTCAATTCCACTAGCTCTAGAGTTCTCATCATGTAAGGTGCCTTCAATGGCCGTGCTACTCCTGGTACCAACTCAATAGAAAATTTTGCTTCCCTATGAGGCAGTAACTCTGAAATATCTGCTAGAAATACATCCTAAAACTGTTGTAAAACTAGATACCTCTTCAAGACTTATGTTTCCTCAACATCCTTACCTTTATCATTGGAAACATGCATCATGAATAATACACACCCTTTCCTGAAACTGCACTTTGTTTGCATAGTTAGAACCATTCTCACCGATGTAGGCTTCTTCTTACCCTACAAGACTCTCTTTTCTCCATCATCATCCAAACACTCAATATCCTTCTCATAACAATCCACCTTAGTCCTGTGAAGGTACAACCAATCCATACCTAGAAGCATACTATATGATCCCCAATGGAAGCACATTTAGATGTGCTAATGTAGGCATACCATTTAGCTCAAATACACAAGCTCTTACCCAATTATGAAATATTTTCGTAGTACTTGTAGCCAACTGTACCAACCAAGACTCTGCATGCACTTATTTTCTTAGACCACACTTATCCACCAGGTAAAGATTAACATAACTATAATTAGATTTAGGGTCAATCAAAATCTAAATAACTCAATCATAGAGCTTACCTTCCATCTCAATGATGGATGCTCGGTGATCCACCTGCTTCTTATCAAATGTTGCATAGATCCAAGGAATGTTTTTCCCAACATCCATAATTGTATGTGCCTCTTGAGCACTATAAATCTTAGGCTTACCACCCTGATTCAATGGAAAATCCTTCTTATGATGATCCTTCCCACATATCCAACACTGCAATTGTCCCCTACCATCACCTTTATTATTCTACTCTTCAGGCTAATGTCCATGTCCCTTCTCTACTGCTTTAAACTTCTTGTAAGGAGAAACATTTTCTTTCTTACATACCTCCTAAGCTATTTCCTACTTTGGTGCCCATCTACCTTTAGTATTTTCATTCCCTTTCAAACCTTTCCTAGACTCGGTCTTACACTTAATTTTCTCATAACAATGATTCAACTTCCCAATGACTTCTTCCAGCCACCGATGCTCATCATACTCAATATAATTCTTAAATGCTAATGGAAATCCACTGATAAATCTTTGAAATTATGTCTTATCATCCTTAAGATATGGAACATACATCAACAACTCCAAGAAATTAGATATGTACTCTTCATCCATCATAGATTCCATCTTTAGCTCATGTAAATCCTTGACCTTACTGTCATAGTACCTCTTTGAAAAATACTTCTTCCTGAAGAGTCTCTTGAATTCATGCCAACTCAACTCCTTGTCCTGATGTCTCTAACATGATTCACATGTTCCCACCAGATGTTTTCTTTCCCTTTGAGGATGAATATATCTATCCTAGCATTCATGTTTTTTGCCTAGTCATGCATCTCAAAGAACTTCTTCATCCCAAGTAATCATTCCTTTGCATCCTTCGGTTTCTTCAACTCTCCATCAAATGTAGGTGGCATGGCTTTCTTGAACTCATCCAGAAAATATCCCCTGTCACTCCTCCTATAAGGATGATAGCAATGATGACCATGATACCTGTCTAAACCAGAACTAGAATAGAACTTGTACCCACCACCTCTCCTGACAGTTGTATCCAAGAACCTACCATCTCTGATTGTTTCAACTTTGTACGACCTATACCCACCATGATACATACTACCATATTCCCTATTATTCATGTCCTCCTGTCCATAACTGATCCATGGATGTCCCTATCTCTACAATTGGATAACTGCATTGACGTTTTCTTTTTTCTCCCATTCCCTAGCAAGTATTTCTTGTGACTAAATGATCTTGTCATTATCCACCTTACAACTTCATATTTCTGCCTTTAGACTTCTCAAAATGTTTGCTATGTTAGGAGAGTACTTATATTTGTGTTGCTCATCTGGTTTCTTAGGAGAGTCTCATGAACTATAATCCACCATTTTTCTAGTCATCTTTGATCCTCTTCTTCCTGCAAACATACCATGTTAGATGAACAAATATAAACATAATCAACATACCTCATTGAAGTCTAGGGTAGGTTATTTCATCTACAAAATCAGTCCAGATTAGCATGATACATGTATATACATAATGATATCGATATACCAACATCATGCATGACAATACTAACTACATACAATGGCCTCATGCATTAAAACCATAACCATGACAATGCCTACATAACAACCATATAGGCACTGAAATGCATGCATGAAAAACACATTTTTCCCATTCAGTCCAAGTATTTGAACCATGCTCTGATACCAATCTGTAACACCTACTCCCACATTTACCCAACTTAAATGGCATGTCAAGGTAAACATGAGCTCATGGCTACTATGACATGACCCAACCTCCTAATTACAGTTAAGAAAGTGGAGTCAATAAACTGAGACTTTACTGACCTTTCCCAAGAGCCACAAGGCACCCAGGAGCTAAAAAACCACTTCAAGTGCCAAAACCCTGAGCTAAACTACTTTCTTAGGACCTAGCCCCACAATCGCATACATGATAAGGCCTCCATGTAGTTATAGGCCTCCAACTGCATGCATAAGCCTACTAGGGTGCGATTATGGCCCAAAACTTCTAGTTCAAAGGGTGTAGTCCCAGATTATGAGCCACCATTTCAGGCTAGCCTCCAAACTAGTGCCCAAAGCTCAGTCATATTTTCCAAAATGATAAACAACATCAAGACAAAGCCATTCATATAGAACTTAATAAAGAACGTGACCTAACCAAGCCTAACCATGATAGTTATTTCATTAAACATATGGTGAACATGTAATCTATAGTTCATGAATGCATAAATGAACATAGGGGTCTAAAACTTATCTGAGAATCACAAACAAGCTATAATGCCTCCTCATAATAGCTACAATAACATTTGTTATCTCATGCTTTCATTAACCATTCATCAACAAATTGAACATATCAAAAGCCATAGCTAGAACCTATTATGGAACCATGCTTATAACCAACATATAACCAGAATAATAACCATGATAGAACAACCATCAAAGCTAATAATAACAAGTACAAGTACTCATGAAATATAATAGGAAAAGAGTTATTATTAACATATACAAAATCCAACCAAATTAGGGACTTCCACGTCCCACTGGACCATAGATTGGGCTGAGCCAAATATTTCTTTCAGCCAATTACCCCTATGCCATATTCCAAGATTGAATGTGGGACTCAAGACTTAAACAACCAGGGCTTTCTAAATATTAAACCACCTCCACACTCAAGCTCTTGCAATCCTATGAAAACTAGTCAAGAGATCACATAAGCAAACCAAAACATAAACAACCAAGGCTTCCCAGAGATTAAACCACCTCCACCCTTAGGTTACTCCGATCCCACCAAAACTGGTCAAGAGATCACTAAACCCAAAAAAACATTGCATGCCTTAGAATTTCTTCACCAATACCTTGAGGAATTTTCCTATCTCCACCCACCTATCGAGGGCTTCCCAGAGATTAAATCACCTCCACCCCCAACCCTTGGGAATTTTACTAAGACCACCTCACTCACTTCCAAAACCATCCAAAAATCCAAATCTCAACCAAATAGAAGAACCCAATCACACCATGGTTATTCATAAATGGAAAAGAAAGTCTGAAACCACTGTCACACCCAATAAAACCCATGCCAGTGACAAAAATAGAACCAAATACACAAATGCATGTACCATGCATTCACAAACCAGTTAGGAAATCACACATGCAATCTATTACTTGCAAAATCATCCTTCTAAATATGCTTGATCCAACTTCACTTTCTTTTCCTTTACTTTACTTGTCCTTCCTTTATCTTCCTTTTCCCTTCCTTTTCTCTCCTTTCTCCAATGATAGAGTACTCCAAGAATTCTCTAAGTGTGTAATAGTATGAGAGAATAGATATATCTCCAAAACTAGACTGACAAAAGTTGTGAAATGATCCTCATAAGCCCTTTTATTATTGAGGCCTCTATTTTCTTCAATTTCCTCTTTTTTTGTTTCAATTTCACTCTCATGCAAACCTGTGACCTTTCATCACCCTCTTCTCCTATTATACTTTATTTTCATAAATAAAATGTGAATTAGTGCCTCTTTACCTTTCCAAATCCTTTGCAAATTTTACTAGCCACAATAAAAAGGAAGTGATGCCCACTAGGATGTTTTCCCAATATTCATCTTGGGATATGTGTCCCATGACCTTGGTCTTATTTTTTCCTTTATTAACTTTATTATAAACCTTTAACGCAAGGTTGTTACATGTAACTAGGGATTGTCCACTACCAAAAAGACCATGATGTTCACATTGTCGTGTTGATACCCATGCATCAGAGGATTGTCCTAATCTAATTTCCCAATGGGAGGAGTGAAATTAACAGAGAGGGAGAAATTTAATTAATTCATAGCGAAGGAAACCAAAAGTGTTTGCATTGATGTCAACAAGCACTCAGAAGAGTTTTACTTGTGTAGATGTTAATATGGACTATTTCTTACCCTTTTTGATTGGTAGAAAAGCTAAAGGAGGAAGCAAGGGTACTTGTCAAGGTGGAGGATTATGTTGATGTCTTTATGCTTGTATAAAACTTGTTTGGGGGCTTTTTCATGATTTTCAGATACTTGACATGGGTTTGCAAAGGTTCTACATGCTCAGGGGTTAGTTGAAGAGGTTGATAAACATGTTTTGGAAGTTTGAAGTTCAACAGATGGATGAATGGATGATTGGAAATGGTAACATAGGTAACATAAAATAAAATTGCATTATAATGCTAGTAAGTAGTGTACTTGGGTACATTATAATGCACTTCCCAAAGAGAGGACCCGTGTTATGCTTTGTAAGTGGTTTCTCCTTGATTTTTTGCACACTCAAGACATTTCTAAGGGATAATTCTTTGGTTTTTTCACTTGGTATTTGTTCAAATATTCTGAGGAAGCCTTATACAAGATTATTAAATTTGTATAGATCTCCTATTTAATGTAGATGATACAAGATCAGGTCAAGAAGGAGAAATGTTCAAAATACTAGACAATTCATGTGTATGAACAGAGCAATATTGGAGAAAAGGAGAGACCGATTGAAGATAAAACTTATCTTATCACAACATGAGGTGTGATACAAAGGCTCTCACTCTGAAATAGAAATTTGAGGAAATTGATTCAAATTCTTGAAGAAAGAGAGAAAAATTTCAAGGAAGTGATTTCTAACTTCAAAATCAGCTGGAAGAAGGGAAGGAAAATCAAAGAATGAATGAGAAAATAGTATAAGGAAATGGAAGATCAATGTCAAAGAATGAAAGCCAAAGAAGACTTTTCAAGAGAATAATTAGAAAGTGCTAGATCTAGTGCTCAAGAAACTACAAGAAAATCAGAAACTATTGGAGCAAATAGTAGTAGCGTGAAAAAGGAAAGTCATCAGCAAGACCAACAACCGAGAAATGAGCAAAAGAATGAGCCAAGAAAGGTACATTCACTAAGAAAATATATTTCTTCCATAATGGGAAATTTCTATCGTTTCAACTATCAAGAGTATGGATTTATAGCAGAAAATTTCAAAAGGAAAGTGATCAAGTCCTCTCAACAGAAGGAGTAGCCAAAGGAGAAGCATCATCAAGCAAGCATACAAGGAATATTTCCCTCTTCATGAAGATCACCAATTGTCAGGTATAATAGTCATTTTTATGGTTCTTATTTCTCATGCAATGATTTTGGCCATAGGGATACTGATTGTTGAGCATATGCAAAGGATAGAAAATAGATCAGTAGAAGATACCAATCTATGTCTTTGTTTCTTGGTCACATAAGGTACTACATGTGTGATAACATTGGTTATAAGGCCAAAGATTGTCAGATTCCTATGTTATAGGAAATCCAGTGAAAGAGAGAAAGTTATGCAAGGCCAACCACACAAGAATAAAGAGAGTGATGTGCATATAAGGATCTACCTATAAAAGTGTGGAGGATAAAGGAGCAACAAGAGATGTTGGACATTGGATAAACCAATGCTCTTGTGTGTTTCGTGACAGGCACTAACCACCTCTTGTGGATGCTTATCTCTGAAGATTTGATCATTGACTAACACCCATGGATTTTGGTATAATCACAATCATTATGACCAACAAGTGGTATCATAGTGTAGGTCAAGAGTTCGATACACACCCAACTCATGTTGGTGGGGGGGAGATTGTTGGACATTGGATAAACCAACACTCCCCATGTGTTTTGCGACATGGACTAACTGCCTCTCGCGTATCCTTATCTCTACCGATGTGATCATTTACTAACACCTACAAGTTTTGGTCTAATGGTAATCGTGATTGCCAACAAAAGAATCCCTCTAAAAACTAAGGCCTACATGGTCTCAAGGGGAGCATATGGATACATCTTGAGTTACATGTAGACCATTGGAGGTGAAACCATATCAAATAGATTGGATGAAGACAAATATATATGTTAGGAATATGATGTATGGTTTTAGGGGAGTTCGTGAGGTTTATTTTTTCTATTTTAGATTTTGTCCTTATTATAGTTTGTCAGCAGTTGGATCAGTTGTATTTTGTTATTTATGATATTTTTGAGGACATGGAAGCCATGTTTTTTTACTAATGTGTGTTACAATGATTTATGCTACTAATGGTGAGCCTTATTAGAGCGTTTTGTTTAGGTTTTAGAACATGAACCCTTCATAGAGAGAGTTCTAAAGGACTAAAAGAAGGTCACACATTCATGGGGAGCATTCTTTCTTCCAATGGACCGACAAATTGTTGGCATTGTGTTTGTTATAAAGGAGCTTGTGATGCATATATCTGACATGAGTTTATTGTAGGAAGATGTTGTGAAGGGTTAGTTGTGGTTGCCTCATAGAAATTCAGATATGTTAACATGCTTTCATCACATATTTGGTATATTTCTAATGCTTATATTCCTAGAACACATTTATGTCTTGTATTTTCATGTGTGTGTGGCTATTATGGAGATAAAATGATGGTACCTTTGAGTTAGCACATCTAGGGTGTTCATCGTGTTACTCATGTATTATAAATCTAGATGTATGATGCATGTTGTTGTTGATATATTTTGCATTTGGATGGTTGATTTGTGATTATCTTGTGCACTTGTGTGAGCTAGATTAGTTTCAGATAGCTGTTGATGCATGGAGAAAGTATGATGTTGTTTAAGTCTCATGAAAGTATGTATACTTCCTATGAAATTTTGGTCTGAGAGATAGATATACTTCTGTTGATTGGGATTTTGATTCCACTATACAAGGAGAGAGTGCCTTGACCTTGATAACAAGAGGCCAAAGAGATGATGATTTGCAGATAGTGCTTTTATTGCAAAATATTTATTAGTGTTGATATTGCATAGATTAGTTATCATCATTTGCTTCTCAGATAGATTATTTATTTCACCATGCTTTCATGATATTAGAGAGATTTTTATTATATTTTCTTCTTTGCTATCATTTATGCTTTTATTGTTTGTTGATTTGTTACCCATAGCTAGAGTTGGCGCTATTGGAGTATGATACTTCTTGTTGACCCTCATTGATGATTTATTGTTTACTAACGATGAGGATGTATATGTTGTCATTATTATGTCATGTTATTCATATTGTTGTTATTGTATGATTATGTTGCATATGTTTATGTGTAGCATGGTGTTTGCTAGTGTTTTTATCATGACTTTGTTATATATGATGCAAAAGGTAGTCATTGATATCACATTTCCATGTTGTTGGGATCCTTGATTATAGTTGAGGTGTTGAGAACAACCATGCTATGTATTGTACTCTTATTATTCCTACTACATATAGAGCATATATCATTGCTCATTGTGCCACGTATTTATGTTATATCCTTGTATTGGTAATGCGTAGAGCAGAGCACACTTGTCTGTGTTTGTAAAAGCCATGTAGTATTATTGTCTCATATCTTGGTGCATTGGTCATAGAGAGACCGATGGTGTTTAGCATGTATTGAAATAGTTGTAAAATTCAACTATGTATGGGCTATTGAGTGTCAAAGTCATGTCGTGTATTATATATCATTAATATAGCCCTATTCCATTGGGTGAATGATGTAAACTTGGGTCGATAGAGTCGTTGGTTGGTGATATGTATGCTTATAGACAATTCATATGTCAGTATTATGTAGTTATCACAACCATGTATTTTCTCCATAAAGCCTTGTATTTATACGGTACTTCGTTGTATATCATTGCTCAAAGTCAATTGGAGTCCTAGTTTTTTATGGGTAGTCTCTTTCACTTGGAAAGGAGCATTATTGAAGATAAGTGGAAGTGTTACTACAATAGTAAAGAGAGTATGTTTATAGCTCCATTACATGCTTAGGGGTAACATGGTAAGCATGAGAGGATGCATGGTATTGGCTAGAGACATGTTGGCAGTTGAGTTCATTGGTTTACATGCTTATCTTGTAGTAGATACATTTGTTCTTATCAGAAGATCATTTTGTATCAGCTTTGTAGTCAACTTGGTGTTGATCATGACTAGGGGAGTACTTCTCTTAGTCCCACATGTTGTTAGAATTGCTTCTAAGTATTAATATTTTCCTTTTCCATTGATGTCAACGGGGGAGAGAGAATGGAAAGATGGACGAGAATAGAGAATCGGGAGAGTAGGGAGATCATATCAGCCTCAAATTTATGGAGATCAAGTTGAGGTTGACATCATTTCAAAAGTGGGAGTATGTTGGCATTGTAGTATTGGAATTGATGTCAACAAGAACTTAGAAGCATTTTTCTTGTGTTTATGTCAATTTGGATTTTATCTTACCATTTGTTGTTGGAAAAAACATTGTAGGAGGATGCATAGATACCTAACAAGGTGGAGGTTTATGTTGATGTATTAATTCTTGTAGAAAACCTGTTTGGAGGATTTTTCATGGTTATAAGAGACTTGGCATGGGTTTGCAGAGGTTCTATAGGTTCAGGAGGTGCTTGAAGAGGTTGATGAACAAGTTTAGGAAGATTAAAGCTGAGAAGATAGATGAAAGGAGGCTTGACAAGGGTAACACGAGTAACATAAAGGAAACCTACATTATAACACTAGTAATAAATTTATTAGCATGTTTTATAACACACTTCCTAAAGGGAGGACCTAAGTTACACTTTGTAAGTGGTTTCTCTTGGAATATGTGCACACTCAAGACATTTCTGGGGGCTTATACTTTGGTTTTTGCATTTGGTAATTATTCAAAAGTTTGAGTAAGCCTTCTAGAAGATTATTAAAGTTGTATAGATATCCCATTTAATGTAGATCATGGAGGATCAGGCCGAGGAGACATATTCAAATACCATACAATTCATGAGTGTACGAACAAGGATTTGTTGAGCTCAGAACTTCTTTGTAATTATTATCTCCATCACTCCAGGAAATAATATATTGTATAATTCCTTGAAGAATACTGCTTGGTTGTGTTATTGGTTGAGTGATTGTGTAAGAATAAAAAAGTATGTAAGTGGACTAGACTATGCATATTTTCTGAAGAGTTGCAGAGATAGGTCAGATCTTGCAAAAGGTAGCAGAGGAATATCTCAGCCAACATTCTATGTAGAGAATGAGGAGATGAAGTAAGGAATGTTTGTAGATAATTTTTGTGTTTTGTAGCTACTTGTGCATTCATCATAATATTGTTTATGGGGAGTGTTTGATTTTGGAAAAATTTTATATTTTGCATAAGACCGATGTGTCATTGTTGAGTTGTGAAGTTCTCCTTTGAGTATAAGTTGAAAATTAATTAAATCGCAGCTATGAGAGTTTGAGGAGGCGGTGGCCTATTTTAAATAGTGGCTAAACAAGATAGGGGTGGTGGCTCCTTTCTAGTGGTGGCCAACAAAACAATAAATTTGGATTAACATCTCCATCCAATGGTGGTTGGATAGTCTATTGGTTATTAGGTAAGACAAATTAGGAATAGTGGCTTCTAGTAGGTGATGGAATGCAAAATCGTGTGAGTAGATACTTCCTAGATGGTGGTAGCCACCAATACTGTTTATAGGGTTAGTTTCTCCTAATTGGTGGTGGCCAGCTAAAAGATGTAAAAGAATTGATTTATACTAATAAGAGAACGAGAAGTAGCACAACAACAACGAGTGTTTTTTCTCCCCTTGAGGGTTTCCACCATAAATAATTGGTGAATTTATGTGTGTGAATAATTCTATGATATCATTTTATGTGTTTCATATTTTGAATGTTTAAATGTTAATCAATTGGCGAAAAATTTAAAAGTGACATCAATATTGATTCACCCCCACTTAGTAGTGATCTACATTTTTAACAATAGCAAATCCAACAACCAATCATTAATTTTGTTACTTGAGAAGGCACTTGGATTGGTGCTAATAACGGCACCTTTAAACAACTTACATTAGAAAAGTTTAACCCTCCCGAGTCAAGTGTGATCTCATTCAATGGAGTAGGTATTTTAAAGATGCCATTTATATTTTTCAAGGAACTAGCTTCCTCTTCTTATGGTTCTAGAGTTGTGGAACAAGAGAAAGGACAAACTGAATTCCTTTACAAGAGATCGTCAACTAGTCCCTCTTTCTATCAAGAATCCCTGCAACATGTTACAATGTGGTTTTAGTTGTTCCTAGAAATTCTGAATGATGAGCAACCCTCTAATCAATGGCGGAAGGAGTTGACTGGCATAGTGAGAGAACAGTTGTCCAAAAAACCTATCTCTATAAATACACCAGAATTCCATGAAGGGCCAATCATAATAAAATAAGAACTAGTAAATAATTCATAATAGATACATAGATTGCATATTATTAGATTAAGAATACCATGTTAGACCTTGGATTTGATGTCAATTTTTTGCCTAAGAACATTTGGGATGCACTATGACAACCTAAGTTGTTTTTTATCCAATTCAATTATGAATGGAAAATTAGTATTACGTTTTTCCAATCTATCAATTGGAATATATAGAATTGGATATTGCAAGTGTTAATACCTATGCAAACTTTGAGTTTATTAACATTATGAGAGACAAGGATCCATATCTTGATTTACTATGGATTGATTCAACCTTTGAAAATTGTGCTATTATTAATTTAAAGAGAGAGACCGTGACCTTTGAAGTTGATGGGACTAGAGTTATTCAACCCTTGGATCCTTATTAGGGTCACAAATTCACAAAACCTATTGATGATGTAGAATATCTTAATGCCCTTGATTAGTTGTATCAAGTGATTGATCGAAAAAGGGAAGATTACATCAACCCTATAGTTGATGGATTTATTAGCTGGTGAAGTCTCCAGAACACAGAAGTAGGTTTTTATGTTGCACTAGAAGAATGGAAGCAAGGATATCATGCACTATATTCCTAAAGATGTGAAACTATTAGATCTACTTGATGGATTGGGATGGAGGCAGAAATTATCCCATTTTTTATGATCTTGTTCCTATAGACATTTTTGTAATATATATTGAACTTATTTTTGTGGAAGAATAAATATTGCCCTTAATGGATGTTACATTCCAAGCTACTCCTTCTAAGTAGTGGGTAAACCATCACAACAATATTTCATCTTATGAGATGGCCAAGTCTGTTTTTCTATGTAGATTTTCTAAACTAGAGAAGGAAACAATTTCAATCCCTATATATCAAGGTCACACCTATCCTAAAAAGCATGATCAACATGTGTCATAGCCTGGAAAAAGAACAAGTTACCCACTAAATTATGGGTGCATCAATATATTCACACTCTAGGAGTTATCCCCAAGGCTTGGGTTTTGAAATATGAAGTGAAAAGTCAATCCTCTAAATGGGATGAACTAATTTCTTAGTGTTGTAGTGATTTCAAATTTTTAGATGAATATTCCCATATTGTAGAGGTCCTAAAAGTGGTTAAGAGATTTTTGTTTCCCACTGGAAAACCCATTTCAGAATCCTTTGAAGATATAGGTTGTAGTACTCTAGTTGATTTAGGTTTTCATATTGTTGACACTTGGGGGAAGATTGATAAATAATTGGATAATGTTGATTTTGAGTTATTGATACATATTTGTTTTAAAGAATATAAAGGAGAAAACAATATCAAATATGATCCTCCTCAAGATTATCCTCATATTAAACCCCTTAAGTTGTGTAAATTTAATATTAGTTCCAATGATACACCTAAATTAAGATCCATAGGAGATAATTGGGATGAGAAAACAACTAAGGAGATATTTGATCTACTAAATGAGTCAAAATTCTTATTTCCCACATTTGTTTCATAATTAAAAGGAATCAAAGGATATTAACGTGAAATGAAGATATTTTTTAAACAAGATTTGTGACCAATGAAGCATTATCCATATTGATTTAACCCCAGAGTTAAGGAGAATGTTAAGAGAGATATTGAAAAGATGTTGGTAGTGGGATTATTTTTTCTGTAGGTGAATTTGATTGGATAATTCCTATAGCTATTCAAGATAAGAAGGATTCTTACAATATACAAGTTTGTGTAGATTATCATAGTTTAAATAATGCATGTGTTCATGACCCCTTCCCTACTTCCTTTAGTGATGAGGTATTGGATAGTGTTGTAATACAGGAGGCATATTCTTTTACAGATGGATTTTCATGCTCTAAATGGGTTAGGGTTACTAAAGAAGACAAAAGGAAGATGACCTTGACTATAGAATGGGGATCCTATGTATACCATGTAACGTCATTTAGACTCAAGAAAAGTCTTGTAATTTTCTCAAATATTGTCATTGCAACTTTTAGAGAATACATGCATAAGTTTTTGGAAGTGTATATGGACGATAGGAATGTATGCAGTCTATTGAAGAAACATTCACGTTTTCCTGGGGTAATGGTTTATCAATTAGACAATTGCAAATTTCCCTTAATTTAATGAATATTTTTTTATGTGTGCAATTTGGGAGTTTTTTGGGACATGTTGTTTGTAAATCTAGTGTATCAATTGATCCAACTAAAGTTATTTTAATTCTTAAAATGCCACCTCCAAGGAGAATTAAGCAACTTAGGTCTACTATGGGACATACAAGTTTTTACCACAAGTTTAATTTACATAATTATGCTTCTATCACTACAATGAGAAGCTTTCGAAGAAATAATAATATTTTTTATGGAATCCTCATTGTGATGTGGCATTTGAAACATTAAAAGAGAAACTAGAAAGTGCTCCTATCCTAGTTTACCTTAATTACAGTAAGGAGTTTCATGTTCATATCTATGCTTTCAGAACCGCTTTAGGTGTTGCCCTTACACAACCCGGAGAACATAACCTAGATTGTCCAATATATTTTTGTAGTAGGAATCTATCTATTGCATAAAATAATAACACTAAAATTGAACGAGAATCTTTGGTGGTGGTTTAATCTCTTCAGAAGTTCCATTACTATTTGTTGTGAGGAAATTTCAGCTTTAAAGTATTTGGTGAATAAGCCTATGTTAGAGGGTAGGAATAATCAATAGTTATTGGTGTTTCAAGAGTTCCCTTTTGAATTCATTGTGAAACCAAGGTGATCTAATGTGGGACCCAATCATCTTTCTCAATTGGAGTTAGGATAATTATGGGGTTCTATTTACTATCAACTCCCCGATGTTAATTTTTATGAACTGAAGATGTTTAGGATTACTTAGATTATATTTCAATTCTTTTGACTATTAATAATTTCCTTGAGGATTATTCTGTAACACAAAAGAACCATCTTGTAGTCAAAGAAAATGACTATCAACTTATTGTAGGCTAGTTATGCGAATGGGCATTGATAATATTCTCCACATATGCGTCTTCAGTCATGAATTAGATGATATTCTATGGGAATGTCACAATGGATTTATTGGAGGACATTTTGGAGGGAAATATATTTCTCATAAAGTACTACAAGTGGGATTATGGTAGCCAACGTTTTTCAAAGATGCTAAGGATTTCACTAAAACTTGTGATTTTTTTCAAAAGGTTGGGAGACCTTCCCATCGAGATGAGATTCCATTACATATAATTCAAGCATTATAGGTTTCTGGGAAGTGGGTTTTTGACTTCATAGGACCTATCGACTGTCCTACATGACATTTGCAAGAAAGGTACATTATTACTGAAACTAATTATCTCACGAGATGAGAAAAGCTACTTCAGTGAAAGAATGTACTTCCAGTATTGCAACTCATTTCATTTTTGAGAACATTATTACCATATTTGGTTTCCCAAGAACTTTAACTAGTGACCAAGGGGCTCATTTTATTAATGATACTATTACAACTATAATTTAGGAGTTTCTTATCAACACCGTAAGAGTAGTTTGTACCATCCACAGGCCAATGGTATAGAGGAAGCATTTAACAAAGTTATGGAGAAAGGTCTCACTCAAGTTTGCTCAACTAATAGGTATGATTAGGATGAGAGAGTTCTTGCAACACTTCGGGAATACATGACTTCTACCAAGAAATTACACAAATATACTCCATTTCAGATGGTGTATGGAAAAGAAGTCATAGTCTTCACAAAATTTCTCATTCCTAGATTATTCATCGCATGCACCACCAAGATAAAAAAGGATTATTCAATTGTGAAATGACTTCAAGAGGTGTGGGAATTAGATGAGAAAATATTTCTAGTAGATTTTCATCAAAATGTGGAAAAGAAGAGGCATAAGGCATGGTATGATCGCCACATGAAGAAGAAATATATTTATGTTAGGGATCGAGTTATTCTTTACGACAAGAAGTACTTGAAACATCCAAGGAAAATCCAAATGCATTGGTTGGAGCCATTCATAGTTGCAGAAATCAAAGATTAAGGAGTTGTCATATATTCACAACTTGATGGTATTCTTAAGCCTGTTTGGGTGAATGACACTCACCTAAAACCCTACTATGCCTCTTCATTCATATATTTATGCTTCTCTTTGTCTAGAAGCATATATTAGGTCTTAAGTTAGGATTTAGTCCATGTTTTCAGTTGTGTTAGTTTACTTTTGGTTTCTTTCAGCTGCATCATTTTTTTTTATTTTTCTATTCCACTATACTGCAACCAATTTTGGTTGGGGAGATATAGTTTGGGTCACTTAGCTTTCATTTTGAATCCCTTAGTTACATTTCCATTATTTTGATTCATCCCTGCTATAACAATTGGATCTGCTAAGTTGGAAATCACTTTCATTTCTGTCCACCATATTGTCACCTTTTTTAGTTTGTTTCTCTATTTCTTTGGTCACTGATATGGCACCTTGGGATATGGGTTCCTATCACAATCAATTTTCAAAATCAAGGTTTTATTTGGTTAGTCCTTTAATCACCTACCTTCTTAAATCCCAATTGAGAAATTGCCTATCAAATTTGATGGGAATTGTCTATAATAATTATGAGCCACATCCTTGTCATTCATTTGTTCTTAAGCCTTGGTTGAGTTTCCATCCTAGCGTCTAAGTCTGAGCCTTTGGTTTCCACTTTTTTCTGTCATCCACCTATTACCTGTGTTTATTGTTGCAATCATTTCAATATGTATCATGCTCTCATTATATCCCTCATGAATTGTTTGAACCTCAAGTCAAACCTCTTAATAACTTGTAGAGAAAATATGAGAAAGCCATTCTGGTCGATATTGAATTAAGGGATGTTACCCTTTTCCCAACCCTCATACTAGAAGTGTATATGGATTACACCCCAATTATGTCAAGTGGGGTTGTTATATAAGTGAAGCCCTCATTCTAGTTATTGTAGCAATCAACCCTCCCTAGGCTTTGATAATTTTCGGTGTTTGGAAATACCAAAGAAGTTTCCTGGTGTAAAAATTTATTAATCAACATAGTTTCACATGGCTTTTTCTGGTTGTATAATGAATATCCTATCCATTTCCATGACATTCATAGGTTGACATGTTTATCTATGGAGGGAGAATATGTTTCCACTACATTTCTAGGAGCGTCCAAGCATAACAAGAAGACGAGATCCACCAATTTCTATTACAAATATGGTACTAAGCGCCGCGAACGTGGAACATCCATCGAACTTATAAACAATGACCATATCAAGTTTTATTTCCATATTATCATAGGGAAAGACAACCACCATTATACAAAAGGTAAGTGCACACTTGACACCATTTTTATTTCTGCATGTAGATTTTCATGGTCATGAACTTGATGTTGATCAGAGCTTCTAGAATATTGTGTGTTATTCCCACTAGAATGCCCGATGTTTTGTGTGAACACTTCAGCCATATTCAGGGACATAAAGATAGATTGATGATGTGAAGAGTGTCAGACCAAGAATAAATAGAGGATGAACATGAATTCTAACCGTTAAGGAGGGAAAAAAGGGAATTTAACGTTAATATAGTTTAATTAGTAATTAAGAATGGAAATGGATTAAATATTTTAAAAAATGAATTAGTTAAATTTGAATAAAGAAATTGAACATTAATATAATTTAATTAGTAAATTGAAAATTGAAATGGGATTAATATTATAAAATTTTGGTTAAAATTAGATTAAGAAAAGGAAACCAATAATTTAATTTATTTAAATAATTATTTATTTAGATTTGACTAATTAATAAATAAAGGGATAGGAAGGAATTATCATAGAGAATTTAAATCCCTAAGAAAGAGATTAAGAAATGTTTGGTAAAAATACATATGGTTAAAGAAAGGTCGTTAATTAATTGGAAATCATTGTTGTATAGGATTGAAAGAATTATTTATAAGTAAATTAGATTTAATAACGGTAGTTAATAAGAATATATTAAAATAATAAAATAAAAATTGGTCAATAAGAATATTATATATAAATAATAAAATAAATTTTGAGCAAATACAAATAATAATAATTATGGGAAAGGATAATATTAATATATTATAGTTAGGTCAGGTATAATAAAATAGATTTAAATAATTGACAAAATCATTTAAGGAAATCATAATGGCAATAATAAATTAGGTTTTGAATGGGATGAGGCCAAAATAAATTTAATTAATTTAAGAATATGAAAATTTATAGATATAAATTATATTAGAGTATTGGATTAGAAAAAGGAGTGATAAAGAGACTAAAAAGGATAAAATGAATGAAGAGGATAAGAAATTGAAGGAACTTTAAATAATAAAAATAGAAAAAGTGAAAGGTGGATATAGGAACCTGTAATTTAGGAATGGATTGGAAAGCGAGGGAAATTACAACGAAAGGAGGCATATGAGAAAGGGGTAATAGGAGAAAGGAAGTCCATAGTAAGAAGGAGACGGACCGGAGTAAGGAGGAGTGGGGAGAGCGAGGAGAGGGGAAGGGGAAAAGGGGGGTTTGAAAAGGGATAGAACTATTATGGGAGTAATTTAGTTTAGAGGACAAGAAATGGATAGTGGGTTTCTAAAATTGACTCATTGGTACCCATCATCCCTATTAAAGTTGTTAGGGTGCTTTTCAATTTATAGGGCTTCACTAATGACCTGATTGGATTGATAACGAGCGAAGGCCAAGATTTTAGTTTTATCAAAACAAATAAGATTTATATCATCTAAACACAAAAATGATCCTATGCTTGGCCCAAGAGTCTATGAAATCCCTTATTCTTGTAGGATATCCTACATTGGACAAAATGGTAGATTCTTCAAAACCAGCCTTAAAGACCATATGGTCTACACCTTCCATAACCGCATTGCTGAATATATCATCATCGATCATCTCCTACACCACGCATATTATATATTTTGATAAAACCAAAATGTTGGCCTCCGCCCCTTATCATTCCAACTGGGTTATTAGGGAAACCCTAGAAATTGAAAAACACCCTAATAACTTTAAGTGGGATGATGAGTACCAATTAAGTCAATCCTGGAAACCCACTATCCATTTCCTATCCTCTAAACCAAATTCCTCTCATAATTATCCTGATTCTTCTTAAACCTCCCCTTTCTTTCTCTCCCCTCTCCTAATTATTGTGTCTCCTCTCCTCCTTACTTTTCCCTTTCTTTCTCCTATTCTCCCTTTCTCCACTTCCCCCTTCCTTTTAATTTCCCTCACTTTCCAATCCATTCCTAAATTATAGGTTCCAATAACCCCGTTTAGCTTTATCTATTTTTCTTATTTAAAGTTCCTTATATTTATTACCCTTTTCATTCCTTTTGTCCTTTTATTCTCTTTATCACTCATTTTTTAATCCAATACTCTAATATTTTTATCTATATTTTCAATTATATTTAATTACTAATTGTTTTGGCCTAAATCCAAGTTAAAATTAAATTTCTTGTTGGGAATTATATTTTCCTCAAATCTATTTTATTATTACCTTAAATCATTTGTTATGCCTATTAAATTTTATACATATTAATATTCAATCCTTTCAATTATATTAATTATTATTATATTTATTTTACCAATTTTTATTTATTTATTTATATTTTAATATTTTCTTATTTTGACAAATTTTTATTTTATTTTGTTTATATTTCTTATACCACATTGTTAATCTAATTTTATCTGTTTTAATTTTAATTTGTCAATCCGTGAAACAAAATTGATTCCAATTAATTAATGACCCTTTCTTTAACTAATATTACTTTGACCAACATCTCTAATCTTATTTTTCTTAGGGACCAAATTTCCTTATGATAATTCCTCTATCCCCTTAATCCAATCTTATCCTATATTTATTAATTGTAGTCAATTCTAAATAAATTAAATTATATTTTATTTTCCTTTTCTTTATTCAAATTTAACTATTTTTTTTAATATTTAATCCATTTCCATTCTCAGTTACTAACTAAATTATATTAACATTTAATTCCTTTTTCACCATCCTTAACAGTAAGAATTTATCTTCATCCTCTATTTATTCTTGGTTCGACACTCTTCGCATCATCAATTTAGGTTTATGTCCTTGAATATGGGTGAAGTGTTCACAAAAAATGTTGGGCATTCAAGTGGGAATAACAAACAATATTCTAGAAGCTCTTATCAAAACCATTTGTATCACTAAATTTCGTGCAGGGGTCTTGACAGAAGTGCAAATACCTCTTGGATGAATTTTCCAAGCTTGCAAAGATGTTTATAAAAAAGGGGGTTATTTCATATAAGGGTACCTACTCCTTGCTCTTACCGTGATGAAATGGCATGCCCCTGATTTCCATGCTCTGCATGTGCCTTTATATAGATAGGCCATAACTCATACCTTTAATCATTGGAATATTTGTTATGATGCCTCTAACATTGCTTTGAATGGAAATTCCTTTGGTACCTAGTATAACCAACTTTTTGTTGTTATCGAGATCATGAGAGTCCCACAATACCTTATTTACAAGCATGCATATCAAATTTGGTTTAGTATTGATCACCACCACTGCTATGTTCACCCTAAATCCATAGAGAAAGACAAGTTTTACACCCGACCTTTTCCTTTCTATTTGTCACAGAAAATCTCCCACAAGGAAGTCATGAGTTGGCTTGAAGTGTAGAAAATATGAAAATATGATGGAACTTATTATTCTCTTGGTAGTTTAACCTAGTAAGAGTTACCTAAACCTAATTTATTATCTACTCGCAAGCATCCGACTACTCCCCCACATTCTACCTCTGATGCAGAATATTCTCAACCTCTAATTAAATGCCTTCGAACTTGTTCTACTTCTGTCAAGACCCCTGTAACTACTTCTAGACCTATTAGAGATACACAAATTGGAAGTTACTCTATTCGTATTGCTATCCCTCTTCAAGATCCAACCTTTTTCCTCACTTAGCTTCCTATGGTCTCTTTCATGACACCACCTATGGTTCCAAGTGTGTCTGTTGATCCTACTTTAATTAATTAACCAACACCTTCTACTATGGGTTTCTCTAAAGTCTCCTAGATCAAGGATTACTAACTTACTAAGTACTTTCATCTGACCCCGATAGTAGAAGAGTTGGCACCTTCTACTCTTCTTGTTGCAAGTCCATCCCATACAGTACCTTCTATGTAGGAGACCAATCTCTCTGGGTGTTTAATTCATACATGTAATCCACTCATTCTACTCATGAGTAGACTCCAAAGCTTAACAAACCCTCCTACAAAGAGTAGTCCCCCTTTCAATGCTACCATTGTATGAGTTTATTTGTCAACCAAACAATTGTAAGCAAGTATTGCAGTTATGTGCCCAACCGCTTGATATAGTTCTACTACTACCTTTTGAAGTGTTTGATCATGTTCAACATATCATTTGGAAAGACCAAGGAGAGTCTCCAAAAACTTCAATGCAAGGCCAATTTCACAAGTTTGTTACTAGTGGTTAGCCTTTGCAGTGAAGATTTCCACCTAGTGATACTATTTTAGTTGCAGCTCTTCAACAATGGTCATCTACCCAACTATTCTAATTGATGAATGTTTCCTCATATCAGTTGGAATAATGTATGACTTCTGCAAGGGAAGTGTATTTTGATCTCACACAAGCTCATTAATAGCTACACCAACATCTTATTCAGGTCACAAAGGAATGGGATTTGTTCTAGTAGAATAAGGATAAATTTGAACAAGAATTAGTTGATGTGAATCTAAATCTCATCCAGATGTGGTCTACTTTGGTGGAAATGAATACGAAGTTACCTAATAATATATCATCTTATGAACCTCTTCAATATCTATCTACTTCAAGACACAGTAACATCTTTGGCTTCTAACAACAAATATTTTCAGTCTATTGCCTTTGAGCTACAACATAAAGTACTTGATCAGACATAGGAGTTACTTTAGCAGATGAACCTTCTAGTTGAATAGGGTTCCACTCTTCCTTCTACTCTCTAACAACACATAGAAATCTTGACACATTTTATAACAGGTACAAGAATGGTCAAGGATACTTTAAAAGTGCAACATACCTATTTATGGGTTGCAAGATTAGATCAAGAAATTAATGGAGAATGTTGATGCCCTCACTAATCCCTTTAAGCAACATAAAATATTTGAGCAGACAAAATCGAAGGATTCTCAAATTACTACACTGGAAGATGAGTTGCACCACGTTAAGAAGGATATTTGGGATCTTAAGTGTAGTCTTCAAGACCACTATCTCCAGTTTCATCAACTTAATTTAACCGTCAACACTGACCGGAATGGTTTACTTGCAACATGACTAGAATCTCTAGATGTTGTCACCACTCAAAACTTTGTTGATTAGGCCAACACTTTGTTGCAGAAGTGGTAGGACCACTTGGACGCATATTAGTCCTTTCCTTAGTCAATTATCCAAACAATTCCTGAGTATATTCCTTCATTAGATAAAGGGTCATCTACACGAGTAAAATATTGACTCGATGTAAAGTCAATAAGTTATTGTTGGGCCTATTGGGTCCATTTTTTTTATCAATTTTGATTGGAAGTTAGTGACGGAAAGAAGAAAGACGGAGTCAGGAAAAGGATATATGGATTGCGTCATTGGAAATTATCAATCAAGCATGAAAATAGGGTTGAAAACGTCAAGCGAATGGGAGTTGAATTGATATTTTCAAAGCCCAGTTACATTGATCATTTATAGGCACAAAAGTTAAGTTTTCATAGGGAGTGGGTTGATTGACGATTTCATAGGAAAAATATAAAAAAGGATTTTCAAGGCGAGTTGTAGGATATATGCATGTAGAGAGAGAGAAGCCAAAGGTGAAAAATGACATGTAGTCAAAAATTATGTTCATGATATTATCCTTTTGTATCTGAAATCATGGTTCAGATAAGATTTGATATATTGAAATTGATTGTGAACTCTATAGATTTGTGCAAATGAAGTTGTAATCCATGCTTTGTGATTTATATTAATAAAAGGGGACTATTTGCAGGAGTATATATGGTGTAATATGTGTTATCAACTCGGTGTTTAATTATTATTTTTAAGTTTCTAAGTATGCTCATGCTTAATGGATCATTGCCTTGTAATGGTTGATAACTTATTTAAATGGTAAATTAATTTGTTGTTATCTACAAAACATCGTCAACACACTTAAAGTTCTAATAGTGCTTCAGTTGAGACATTCATCCGTTGTGGAAGATTGGAATTTTCCAGTGCAGGCTAGACTACTAAAATATCTTTGTTGGCCCTTGAAGCAGAAACCTGATCTTGGCATTATTTTTTTCCAACACCAAGCCCAGGGTCAAATTTATCCTTAGCATTTTTTAATAATTTTTAAGGATTTGATAGAGTTGAAAAGGATTTTTTATATCAGTTTTGGTCAAAATCTTGAAATTATGATCAGCGATGTCCTAGATGCAACTGAGAGAAATAAAAGGTAGAAGTGACGAACGAAGATATTTTTTAGCTTTAAAATAGCAAGTTGAACAAAAGCATTTACTAATTTGAGGGTTTTAATACCCGTTGGCCATAAGACCATTTTAAAGTAGGATTTTTCATTCATAAGGAAATGAGGAGTCGATTCACATAACTCAAGTAACCATTTTTTTGGAATAGCATATTTTTTGGTTGGATAATGGTGAGGATGTGTAGGAAGGTATTGGTTATCACGGCTGTATTTTCTATAATAAACTTGGTGGTTGAGGGTGCCATTATGAAAATAATACATGAGAATATATAGAAAACGAAGAGATTTTTCTTATCAAATTTTCCAAATAAATTGAAATAGGGAGAAATCTGTTAAGATGGTTAAAGAAAGAGATAATAAAGGATGCCCATGAGGTGAAATGGTGAAGGTCATGTTAACAAATTGAAACCAATATTTTGACCTAAGATAAATGTTATTTAAGGATAAACATTCAAAAGTTTCCACAAAAAACATTAGCAAAAACTATGAATTGGAAAGACTTGATGGTTGTACCTTCTACCTTTTTGTAGAATATCCATTTAAAAGTGACGAAGATGAGGTAAGATAAATCAAAGCTAATTAATTTAGTTCAACAAAAAAAAATTATAACATGATTTCCAATTAACAAAGCTTTTATAATTCATGTAGCTCCACTCCCCCTCACTCACTCACTATTCACATTACCTTGTCCTATGGATTTCACTTGATTGTCCTACCTTCATGTTAGTATAATTCAACCATCAATGTTTAAATTTATTCCTTTTTATCATTATTTGGATGAACAATACTCAAATATCCTCAAAGCAAGGCTACTTTTGATTCATAATAGCTAAGACCTAATTACGCATGGAATTCACTTCTTCGAGCCCCATGTCCTTTTGTATTGCATATATTTCCATACTCCATTCCTACTTTTTTCCCTCCCAAGGTTGTATGTTGTCAAAATAATGTTTGATATTATTTATATTGTAAAATAATTCATTGACTAACCAAGTACATTATAAATTACGTAATCTCAAAATCAAAGAAAATTGAAAGATATATAAGAGCATTCATATGAAGAATAAAAACCTTTATTTTCTTAATAAGAAAAGAATTTTAGATCCCAACTTCATTTTAATCCAAGACAATTTTAAGAATCCTCCTCCTTGCTAAGAAATCACAACCAGTTTAAATGATAATTTTCCTTCCTAGACCCTAGCAACATTTTGTTAGTTCAATGTTTAGGACTCTTTCTCTCTCCAGTATTTCTCCATCGGAATCCCCCTTTTCTTCCTTCTCCCCCCTCCACCCCCCCAATACTTTTATTTCTCTTCTTTAATCTATCTCTTTTATCCACCGCCACGTGACCTTTTTCTCCTAGCATGCCCTTTTTTGGTGGTTAAGAGACTTGGGAAAATATAGGGGTCTAGAGTGTGACAATTGCCACTTTAGAAACTTTGCATTATTTAGACCTCAACTAATTGAAACTGATTCCTAACAATAAGGAATATTTACTACTCATATGTTTGAACCCACTATATTTCAAAAATAAATAATATTTTATTTATATAAATACTTACGTTTGTCACCTTATAATATCCAAGCATAGGTCTTGGTCCTATTGTCATTCACTGCAAAATTTGTTTTCAACTGTCCAAGAGTGCAAAGGATAATAGATGTTTGCAACTATCCTCAAAGCCAAAGAATCCCTCAAAGCTAAATATGGCCCTCTCCATTGGATAGTGCTCAGAATAAGCTTTCCAACGGTATGTGTAAGCTTGAAAATGAACTTCTGGATCATAATATATGGCCAATTGAAACCTAAGGGTATCAAGCCTTTGGAAAGAGGGAAGCAGAGGTCCGATATCACAAATCAGAAATCAAAGGATCAGACATCATGGAATATTGATGCCTTGCATAACAAAGTATGTTATATCAAAGATAGAGATCAAAGATCGCAATAAATCAAAGATTGGAGATCGCATTTCGGTGATGTGCACACCAAAGCAATTGGGTTGATTATCGATCACGCATCGGAAATCACACTTTGGGGTAGGCTCATTTGTGATCGGCAATCGACGAATTTGGAAGTGAAGACTATGGATAAATTGTGGGAAAAAAATTTTGATAGTGTAAACTACTGAGAGATGCCTAAAATCATTTAACAAAGGATTTTAGTGAAAAACCAAGGGTAGGTCGGCCTTTTCTCTCTCCTCCGGTGGGCCACGTGGTAGACTATTATTGGTCCTGATAAAGTCACGTGGAATCTGACATCATAATGACATGGTAGTACGACATGTACGTGGTAGGAATATTCAACGTTTTAAGGGGTCACAAGGGGCCAAAATAGGGTGACATGTGTTACCATTCACAAGGTTCCATGTGGCATTGATGACGCCACAGTTAGAGATTGTTAATCGACATTTTGTAACACTAGAAAAAGAAAAAAATCTAATTGAGGACTTCTGTTTCAAGAGCTCCATGTAAGGGGCTAGCCCATGGTCACAAATATTCTAAAGAACCAAATGCGAGGCCACATCGCACGTCGCATGTCGCAGGTTTTGGGAGGGTGCACCAAATGCAAGGTTATGAAATCAATGATTATCAAGCTTCGATATTCAACCGACACATGACCACTAGAGGAAATTAAAGGAAAAGGGAACTAAAAATTTAAGAAAGGAAAAAGGCCCCTGGGTAGTAACAGAAGGGCCCTAAGTGCCCTAAGGCTAAGCCTGTGGTCACAACTCCTAGTCATATGAAGAGAATTATAGAAAGGGGCTAAAACTAAGGGGGCTAAGGATTCCAAAACTTGCCTGCTTTGTAGCGTATTCTAGAGTAAAAGCCCTGGCTTGCAAGAGTTATGATAATGGAATATAGAGATTTAAAGGGGTAATGAGTTGGCAGCTGAGGCATTTAATGAAGGTACGAAGCAGTTTGAAATCGATATGGGCTAGTCCCATTGAATCCCCTATAACAAGAAACCGAGGACTATATGGGCGGCAGAATTGAATCTGACTGATTTGTGTATGATGCTCATGAAAGAATTAATGGCTTAGCATGGAGCTCCACTCAGGCATATAATGATGGAATTGCAGTTCGACCTCCACTTCCGCTCTGTGATAGGCAACCACAGTTAATCACTTTGAACTCCATAGAGTGGGGGAAGTCGAGCAGTTAAGGTGAAAGCGACTGGAACTGGCTGAGCAGAAGGAGAGGTGCATTGAGGCAAAGATGTGGCTTGAGCATAAGCCATCACAAGGTGACCTAGAGATATTTTCCTCACCATCTTTTAGTTTTCCTTATTTATGTTTATTTTGTAATTATTTCTATATTTTCAAGAACATAATCAAATCTGAATCAAATCATTTTGGGCAACAACATTCACCTGCCAAGACAGCTAATCTATCAGACAACTAGATCTTAGGCTAGGATATTTTTTAATTGTTTTCCAAAGCTCCCCCTCTCCTTATAAATAGGGGGAAGAAAGACTTAATTGAGGTTCCAGAATTCTATACCCAAGGGGTCCAAATTCTGTGATTCCATTTGGTTTTATTTTCCTGTTCCTGGGGACTTGAGCTATGTATTGCTAAATGTAATGGACTAGTGAATTGGACTCCTCAAGGATTAATAAAACTTTATGGTGATTCCAAAAAGATCATGCACACTATGTTTCCTCTTTGTATTTCATTTCATGTATGTTTCTCTTCTACTGAAATTGTGTAATGAATTTGTCGGTTTATTTCTCTCATGGTTATATGTATGTTTCTCAGTAGTAATGGTCCCTTTGTTAATTAAAGATTTACTTACGTACATTTATGAGCATAGATTTACATAGATTGATCAGTGACAAGTGTTTCCATGAGGTATAGAGTATGAAACCTTAATTCGTGCTCGACAATTCTTGTCATTCCACCTCTCTAGTCTTCCATCCTTCTGCCAGAATATTGTTGCTAGGGATTTTGTATTCTCTCTAGCCCTTTGCATCAATTTCCCTCTATTCCTTCCTCCTGTTCACCTCTACTACAACGTCAATATTAAGGCTACTTATTTTTGTGTGTCGACCACCAAAACAATATATTCTTCTTTGATATTAGCCTGATTTACCCCCTGTGTATTTAGATCCATGTATTAGCTTGAGCTCACCTTGATGAAAGACTATTGAATAAAACCCCCTTTTATTATCTTTTTTCAACCAAGTGAAAATTGGAGTGTAGTAGAAAGCCCCACTAATGGTCTTACATGCACCTCCTCCCTTTAAGATGTCTTAGGCACTAGTCTATAATCAACCTAGAGTTTGTCCCTAGGAAGAGTTCTATATCTCATGAAGCACTTGTGCTACAGGTGCTAGAAAAAGTGACAACGTCTGGCATCGTCGTCGGGGAACGGATTAGAATATGTTTCCCTAGGTGCGACAAATTTTTACATTCCCTCTACCAGGTGAGAAAGGGAAGTGTGGGTTGAAGATCTCTCACCTTGGTGACTCCACTATCTAAATTTCTTATAAACATCCTGAAGACTACATTGTCCATATTTTTATTTGATCATCCTAGATTTAAAAAGGCCTCATACTTGATCTAATGCTAAACAGAAGAAAACTTCCCCAACATTTGAACTTGAGATTACTCACCTTAAGGGGTGTTCAAAATGGTCATTCTTGCATTCTTGGCCAACAAATTTTCCCCACTGGGTTTTTCTTCGGTTGCTAGTTATCCCCATCACGTCCCTTCATTTCATGACTGGTATACCTATTTTCCCACATTCAATGGAAACACAAATAGAAGGTCGTACTAGCACCTCAAGGATTTTCATGAATGCATGGAACAACAGGGTATTATTTTTGAAGATGTAAAAATGAATTTGTTCATGTATTTCTTAGATGTAGATGTTAGATTTTGGTACAGAAACATACCTCGTGGCAACATATCTTCCTTAAAGAGATTTCAAATAGAATTCAATATTTTTTACAAAGTATTATATCCCCCAAATGCTATGTTTGAAGATTGTTGTGCATATTTCAATGATGAAAATGTTTCTGAGGTAAATGATCCTGCTGAAGATGTTTGTGAGACTCCATTCCAGGAAGATATCCACTAACACCAAGAAGCATTACCCAATGATCAAGAAAGAAAATAAGGAAACATCATCAAGTTTCAAATAAACCCTCAGAGATCTTATTTAGCTAAAGTTGATGATTCTCCTTCTTGTGATGTGTATGAATTTGATGCAGAACCAAAACATTCCCAGTCATGGGAAGATGCATAGAAAGAAGAGGCTTTGTTTGAAAATATTCTTGATGTTAATGACCCTGATGAAGATGTTTGTGAGACTCCATTCCAAGAATATATATACTCACATCAAGAAGCATTGCCCAGTGATCAAGAAAGAAAATAAGGAAACATCATCGAGCTGCAAATAAACCCTCAGAGATCTTATTCAGCCAAATTTGACAATTCTCCTTCCTATGATGAGTATGACTCTAATGGGAAGTCGAGCAATGAATAACTACAACAGTCCCAATCATGGGAAGATGCACAAAAAGAAGAAGCTCCAACTTATGATTCACATCCTTCACGTGCACAACAAGTTCAAGAACCTCCTCCGATTTATGATTCATATTATTCATAGGAGGATGAGATGGTCACGTATTTTCAAAGGGATTTGCTTACAAGCAAGTGGGGAGAGGGCTTCCAATGAAAAAAATTTCAAGAAGAACGAAGAAAATTTTGTGGTTTCCTATTACATAAATATTCCTCCCTTGACATTATTCAAGAAAGGGAGACAACTACCAATTTTCCTCATCAGTTTCATGATCCAGTAGGTGACTACATGGTATCTTTCTTTGGCCTGCAACAATATACATATATTCCAAGGTATGTGTCAAACCTTTGGTCTCAAGATATTATGGGGTGCATGCACATGTTAGCCACTTATTTTCAAGAACATGGCCCCATTAGAAGGTTCATGGAGGAAACTAAAAGCGTTGATGATTAACTATCAAGGTGGGGGCACATATCAAATTTTTTGTCCAAAGATTTTTCATGGTGCATGTTGGTTGTGATTTTTAAATTTTAGCAGCATCGAGGCATTAGGTCCAGCACCCAAATGCTGATCTGATACCATTGGAGGGTTGACCTCACTTAGGTGAATTGATTCCCTATACATAAGTAGGAATTGTCATAAACAAGCTCACTAGCTGAGCATTTAATTTCTAGTTGTTAGAAATTATTTTTCTACATTTTGTTTTAATGAGGAAAGGACTCCTTGCGAATAAAATTCCATGGATATTTTCTAGTTATCTAAGTTCATTATATTTTTAACTCCATGCCCAATGGTGAAGGCTATTGTTCTTTAGCTTCTCAGCACCTTTCCAGCAAGGCACTGTCCCCAGTTGGAGCCAATGTTGTCACTCATTACAAAATTTATTTTCGTTTGTTCAAGAGTGTAAAGGAGAAAAGATTCTTGTAGCCATCCTCTAATCCACAGAAGCACTCAAAGCTAAATCAGACCCTCTCCTTTGGATAGTGCTCAGAATAATATTTACAGTGGTATGTGGAAGTCCGAAAATGGACTTCTGGATCAAAAGCGATAGCCAGTTGAAGTCTAAGGGTATCAAGCCTTTGGAAAGAGGGAAGTAGAAGTACGATGTTGAAAATCAACGATCAGAGGATTAGGAAGCATATCATATCAGTGCCTCGCATAACAAAGTATGATATATCAGAGGCGTAGATCAGCGATCACAATAAATCAGAGATCAACGATCTCATTTTGGTGATATGTGCACCATAGAAGTTGGGTTGATCATTAATCGCACATCGACGATCATACTTCAAGGCAAGCTCATTGGTGATCGACGATTCTGGAAGTGACCACTATGAAGAAATTGCGGGAAAAAAGTGTTGATAGTGTAAACTATCCGCAGATGCCTAAAATCATTTAACAAAGGATTTTAGTGAAAAACCAAGGGCATGCAGGCCTTTTTTCTCTCCTCTAGGGGGTCACATGGCGAAATGTTATTGGTCTCGATAAAGCCACATGGCATCTGATGTAATCATGATATGGCAGACACATGGCAGGGGAGATTTGGCATTTTGAGGGCTCATAAAGGGCCAAAACACGGTGACACGTGTCACCATTCACATGGCACCACATTGCATTGATGATGTCGATAATCAATATTTTGTAACACTGGCAAAAGAAAAACCTTTAATTGAAGACTTTTGATTGAGAATCTATGATGTGGGGGGCTAGCCCACAGTCATAAATAGTCCGAAGAACCAAAGGCGAGGCCACGTCGCATGTCATAGGTTTTGGGAGGGTGCACCAAATTCAAGGTTATGAAATCGTCGAATGTCGATCTCTGATATTCAACCAATGTACAATCGCTAGAGGAAATTAAAGGAAAAGGGCACTAAACATTTAACAAAGGAAAAAGGGCCCCGAGCTAAAACTAAGGGGGCCAAAGATCCCGAAACTCGCCTATTTTGTAGTGTCTTCTAGAGTAAAAGCCCCGACGTGTAAGAGTTACGATAATGGAATACAAAGCTTTAAAAGCATAATGGGTCAGCAGTTGAGGCATTGAATGAAGGCACGAAGTAATTTGAAATCGATATGGGCTAGTCCTATGGAAGCCCCTGTAACACGAAATCGAGGACTATATGGGCGAAAGAATTGAATCTGACTAATTTGCATATGATTCTCAGGAAAGACTTAATGGCTCAGCATGGAGCTCCACTCAGTCATATAACGAAGGAATTCCAGGTCAACCTCCACTTCCTCTCTGTGACAAGCAACCACACTTAATCGCTTCCAACTTGATAGAGTGGGGGAAGTCGAGTAGTTAAGGATAAATCGACTAGAAAAAGCTGAGCAGAAGGGGAGGTGCATTAAGGTAGAGACATGGCCTGAGAAGAGGCCACCACAGAGTGGTAGAGAAATATTTTACTCACCATATTTCAGTTTTCCTTATTTCTGTGTATTTTGTAATTTCTATATTTTCAAGAACAAAATCAAATCTAAATCAAATCCTTTTGGATAGAAGCCTTCACATGCCAAGACAGCTAGTCTATCAAATAGCTGGAGCTCAAGCTGGGATATTTTGTAATTATTTTCCAAAGCTCCCCCTCTCCTTATAAATAGGGGGGAGAAAGACTTAATTGAGGTTACGAAATTTTGCACTCGAGGGGTCCAAATTCTGTGATACCACTTGGTTATATTTGCCCATTCTTGGGGACTTGAGCTATGTATCGCTACATGTAATGGATTGGTGAATTGGAATCCTCAGTGGGATTAATGAAATTTTATGGTGATTCCAAGTAGATTATGTGCAGTATGTTTCCTCTTTGTATTTCATTTAATATATGTTTCTCTTCTACTAAAATTTTATAATGAAGTTGTCGGTTTCTTTCTCTCATGGTTATATGTATGTTGTTGAGTAGTAATGGTCCCTGTGTTAATTAATATTTACTTACGTACCTTTATGAGCATAGATTTGCGTAGGTTAATTAGCAACAAGTGTGTCCATGAGGTATAGAATATGAAACTTTAATTCATGCTCCACAATTCCTGTCATTCCACCTCTTCAGTCTTCCATCCTTCTACGTCAATATTGTTGCTAAGGATTTTGTGTTCTCTTCAACCCTCTGCATCAATTTCCATTTGTTCCTTCCTCCTGTTCACCTTTACTAAAATCCCAATATTAAGGCTGTTTATTGTTGTGTGTTGGCCACCAGAACAAGACATTCCTCTTTGAGATTAGCCCAATTTACCCCTTGTGTATTTAGATCCATGTATTAGTTTGAGCTCACCTTTATAAAAGACTATTAAACCAAGTCCCCTTTTATTATCTTTTTAAAACCAAGTGACAATTGGAGTGCATTAGAAAGCCCCACTGATAATCTTACATGCCCTCCTCTCTTTAAGATGTCCTATGAACTAGTCTACAATCAACATAGAGACTATCTCTAGGAATATTTCTATATCTCCTAAAGAACTTGTGCTATAGGTGCTAGAAAAAGAGACAACAAGTCCCATGACCAATATTTTGATTTAAATATTTACAAATAATATAAAATTATAAAGTCCAATAAATAAATGATTACAATAGGGGACATACACACACACACACACACACACACACACACACACACACATATATATATATATGGAAATATTAACCTTGCATGACTATAATTAATGTAATGATGATTAATGAGGGGTAGGAGTTAGGAGATTAATAAGTAGCTTTCGAACCATCCTTTGATCCACAATGAACACAAAATTAACTAAATCAATTTCATCTTATCCCTGGTCAATGGATAAATAGGGATAGTTAGAAAAATGATTATGTATATCCACAGATTAAACAACTCCAAGCATAGGTGTTCATGGGATGAAAGCATTTCTTACGCTGAACATGGCTACACCATAGCTATTTAGAGATCTATTGGTTATGATGCCTTTTAAATATGATTCAGTCTGATCCATTTATCACAATTGATATAACTCTTCCTAATGCATTATCAAAATCAGAGTCTTCCCATGTGCAAAATGATTAAGATAAAGAAAAAAGGTTTATTGGATGAATACATAAAATCTAATATAAAATTTCATGATATTGTGTAAAAAAATAAATGCATAGTACAAGATGTGATGTGATCAACATCAATTTCCACACAAGTTTCAAACTAACATGATAGAAAATGGTTTCATTTATAGAGAGACAAAATCATGAGCCTTAATAGGAAGATAAAACTACTTCGATATGGGCCTTGATCCAAAACTAAGGTTGTGGGTGTGAACGATTTTAAATTGTATCCTCCACACAATATTTTCTTACACCTCGTATTTAATGTGGAGTTGCTTTGGGCATACTTTCTTGTTGTGTTAAGAACCTTGGAGGTGGAAAAATAGTTGGCCCCTATAATCCTCACCCAAAAATACTTTGAGTAGGATATAATACACCAAATCATAAACACTGAGATGAAGTGCACCCACTAATAAGACATATAACTATATCATATTTTCAATTCTTGAAAAATTCTTCACTAAGGTTGTGAGCTAAGAAGCAATCTAAAAGTTACCCATCTACTTTAATAACTCAACACAATATGACCCTTTTTAATCAAGTGGAAAGGATTAATCCGGATAACCATATAAGGTCTTCCCAAAAGTTCTCATGATACTGTCCATTTTCAGGTCATTTTATCAACACATTTTTCAAGGCTTTCCCATATGTTTTGTGGAGATGTTACATCTAAAGCTCAATTAGAAAATTTGTTTTCCTTCTTTCCAAAGAGTTAAATAAGATAAAAATGAAACAAGAGGAAAATTCTATAATCTTGATAATGCTTCCCTTTCCTTGGATAACGTAGATTTTTCCAACCATTCAAACAATTATTATATAAATAAACATGTACTTTTAATCTCTTACTATTATTTACATACAAATGATTATAATTATTTTTCTTTAAAAATAAACTATCAAATTTTAACCATTTTATATTATTATTATTTTCACCAATATTTATTAATAAATAAATAAAATTGAACTAAAGTTATTTATATTAATAATCAAAATAGAGAATTACATAAATATTATCACCATTCTCACCTGAACCCAAAGGATCTAAGAAAACTGAAATATCTACTATCCCACATATGAAATTCAAAGCAAGATGTATTCTATAGTACATAATTAACCAAAATTACATCCCATACATAACAAGTACAATAGAAAATACATATTGACGTCAAGCCTATTAAAGTAAGGAAAACCAAGAATAGATAAAAAAAAATAATCAAAATCATTGACTCCTTTAATGGCCTCTTCAAAAGGTACACTATGAGAAGAGGCATGACAAAGCCATCAGGTTATAAACAAAGAAATCTAAGAACCATGAATAATTCAGCCAATATCCAAAGGAAGAAGCATATATCAACAAGGTTTTCTCACAAATATAACACTGGTCTAAATAGCTTGTGATTCATATAATATTCATCAATATTATAATAAAGAAACCATGAACTAGAAGTCATACTACAAGCGAGAAAAGACAAGATACCATCATACTGTAAACTATACCATGTTGAAAAGAACATCAAATGATAAAAAGAAATAGAACAAAGCACTGAATCAACCATAGAAACTAGTAGAAAACATAACACTCTACCAAGAAGCAGGTAAATCAAAACCAAAAACCCATCATAGAAAATTGACTACAATTGAATCTAGAATTTAGTGCCAAAAGCAGAGTCCCTCAATTGTGCATAGAAAGTACCAACTTCAAATCTGAGGACTCCAAAAAAGAACATGAAGTAATCCAATAGCAAATAAGCACAATAATATCACAACTCACTTTAGGATTGATATAATAAACAAACCACCATAGAAGAACCATAGTTGTAGGTTGCATATATGAAAAATTATATATCCAAGAAAAAACATGAAGCCCATAACCATCAATCCTAATAAGATGAAATGATAGTAAGAGGTATACCATGATTTGAAAGGGTTTCACAATGATCAACTAGAGGATCTGTTAGGTCTCTTGAAGCAGAGTCACTCGCTCACCAGGAAACCTTCAACCCAATCCAAGTGGGAATCTACATTGTCCAAAAAAATCCTGAGATTGTGAAGCATTCATTTTATGACTTCCAAAGAGGATAAATTATTATAGGTCTCCACTTGTTTATATTTGAATATCAAGCACAACAGAGTGGCCATTTGTTGGTGTAAGGCCATCAAATTCAAGAAAATAAGTCTTATCTTCCTAAATCTGCCATGGTCCAGAACCCATTTCACATCATCATCCACCAATTCAGAATCCAAATGATAAGGCCTATCCCCTGCCTCTTTTCTCTCCAATAATAAAATCTCCATCCTAACCTCCAAAGGAACATAATAATAAAAAATTGCTACGAAGTCAAAGGCAAAAGGTCAACCTCTTATAATGCAGACATCTCCTCCTCCTCTTATGCTAGCCATCCTTTATATAGGATCTATTAAAACAACAACCAAGGAACACTAGAGATAGTACCGAAAATAATATATACCTTCAAAGCAGTGAAAAGGATGAGTTACAACACCCTAGCTACCAGACCTGAAAATTACCCAATCATCCCCCAAGCACCATACAATATGGCTAAATTCTAATAAATTGTCCATCACCCTACATCTCAAAGACATGACATGAACCAACCACCAATCAAGGAATTTTTTTAAACAAGTACTAAGATAAAGGAGATGAAACTATACATAAAGACCTTCGTCAAGAAACACCAAACCCTGAAAATAATTCTATAAATACAACACGAGAGATAGCCAAAAATGCAGGGCAACATACCCAAATCTAACATCTTTGTGAACAAAAGTACCATATGAACAAATATAGGTATCCTAAATAAGCAGCACCTGTGAATATGGAAATCAACTAAATAAAGGAGAAATAACATTTAAGAGATTAGGAAATTGAGATAAAATGACTAACTTTCCAAGTCATAACACCTATCTAGAAAAGGTGAAACAACAAATTTGACAAAAATGAACAAGATAACCAAAGTGGAGAGACAAAACCTAAGATATACCAGCTGATAGCATAATCTTCCAAGCCACTCTTAAAGGTAATAGCTCAAACAAAATAAAACCAAAGTAAAAAATATGAGGATGAGGAGAAAATATCTCCTCCTCTCACACATACCTCATACGGTTGCAAACCTACCATCTGCATGGAGGATTTAAAGCAATAAAAACACTTTTTAAACTTCCCAAAAAACTCAACAACCACCTACCACTTCATTATGTAAATCAGACACTTGTTAGGGTGGCACACCATCCAAAGTCAAGATTGCACCCCCATTGGGGTTTATCTTATCCTCCTCCAATAAACCCTACAGAGATTCAAAACCTTCCTCGAAAATGGAAAGAGGCCAACTCACATCCATATTGAGAACAAGATATCTACAACCCATACTTGCCAAAAGATTTGCAACCTTATTCCCTTCTCTTCTGGAATGATAAACTATGACATATTCAAGCCGAGAAAGTAACTTATGTGTATTTTCCACTACACCTTCCAGTCCCCAAGTTTTCACAATTTTCCCTGGAGATTGCCTAGTTAAGAGTCTTTGAACATATTTAATTGTAACTTGTTAATCTTCTTCAATCTGCATCAAATTAAATCTCTCACTAATAACTATTTAGATACCCTTCTCCAAAGACAAAATATATGTCAAATTATTGCTAATAAAACCACCACTTTATGCAAAGACATGCAATGTTGATGAGTTACAATCTCTGCAAACACCTCCAAATCTAGTCGTGCCAAGGTTACCCTTTCACACACCATCAGAATTAAACTTTATGAATCCTCTTGGAGGATGAGAAAATGAAATATAAGAAGAGGTATTTTGGCCCAGTTGTTCCTTAAAGGAGCTCATCTATTGATTCAAATTTAATTTCTGGAGAATGTCAGCTTCATTATTGTTGGCCTTATAGTCATCTCTAGACCAAGAGTTAGCAAGATGGTTTCCCAAATATTTTGGAAATGGAATCCTTAATCATGTCTAGCCTTCTCTTTTTAGCTCAAAAAATCCTAGCATTCATTTCCTTCCACAAATCCAAAAGAATGAATCCTTTTTCCAAGATTGAGATTTATTGACTATATGGTTCTTAAACATAGAAAAGTTCCACTATGCAATCAAGTCAACCAAGTTATATCCCTTATCTCACTGTTAGTACCAAAGATGAAATACACAAAATACCATACTTATTTAGCAAAAGAACAAACAACCAGTAAACGATCCATCATCTCTTCATCTGAATGACATAGGAAGCAAAGAGATGGTCCCTCAAAACCCTTCTTCCTAATGCGGTCTAAAGTAAGAATTGTGCACCTTCCCACCAACCAAAAGAATAATGAAATTTTTGGTAAATGAATTCCAAACCGAATCTTTCTCCATATTATATCTTTGTCCAAATTAGGATGATCATCCAGAAAGGCATATACTTCTTTTTACTGTGAGCATCCCACTAGGATGCAAGCCCCAATAGAATATATAACAACCCTATGAGACTCTTATTTTCCTTTCGAGTAATTCTTGTTGGAGGCTATCCCAAGGTTAATCGAGGGGCAAGTTTGGCCAATATTCCTTCCATTTCCACTTACACCAAAGGGAAGATCTGAATCTGGCTTCCAAAGTGACTAACCCTCCACACATCCACATTAGATGTAAATACCTTCGGAGTATTGAATCCCTGTCCCTTAACAATTATTAGTAATTGTTTCCAAGCATCATCTCATAATAGAGTCGAGCTACCTACTCTAACTTCCCAAAAAGCATGTTTCCTTACAATTTCATGATTCTCCTGCGCTCATGACCATATACTAAAACCTGCAATTTAGGAATTGAATCAATGTCTTTCTTCTTGTTGCACTGAGACGTGCTCTACAACCTAGTATAGGAGAGATGTCACGTAATGTTACATTTAAAAATAATGATATAATACTTTAAATTAACAAATTAAAAATAGCAATAACAAAAGAAATTAATGTCCGTCATAATTAAAATACTTCAATTTGCACGGTAATTTTACATAACTTTATATACACATATAAAGTTAAAAAAAATCATTTACTTATCCTTTTTTTCAATACTAAATAAGGAGAAGAGTAGGAAAAAATTAATTTACTTTTTAGTAGGAGGAAGAAATGTAATTTCTTCACTAGTTAATATAGAGATGATGAAGATAATATTATTGATATTATATAAAGCATAATTCATTCTTAAAACAAAAAGATATTAATAACAAAAAATATTTCACCATCTTTTATAAGTAAAATATTTCAAAGTCCACATGAAATAACATAATTTTATATTTACTTTATATATACAAAAATACAGTAATTTAAATTTAAAAAAATCTTATATTTTCACTTTCCATAAGTAGGGAGATGGGTAATTTATTTCATTTTTAATGTGGAGTTGATATATAAGATTTAAAAAATATTAATGACAGAAAAATTTAAGATGGGTTATAAATAAAATATTTCAATAAGCAGATTGAGTAAAAGATTTTAACATGAAACATATAGAGGGAGAGAAAGATTAAGAGCTTCTTTCTAATTCAATATACGAGGGAGATTTGTAATTCTTTCTATGTTTAATATGGATTTGATATGTAATATTTTAGAAAATACTAATAATAAAAATAGTTAAATATATGCACACTGGAAAAATATGAGGAGACGTGTTTTAACATTTTAATGTGGAAAATTTGAATTATAAATTAAAATGTTTCAACGTCAACTACATATATATTAGACGAGCCTAGATCCATCTTAACTCGGGATCTACGAAGTGCTTAGAGAGATCAAATCTCTTTTAACTAGAAAAAAAGTTTACATTTCGAAAAAAGTAATTCCTCTAAGCACTTGATAAATACAAAATTAAGATAAATCTAAACTAATATAATATATATGTAATTAACATTAACAAATACTTCTTTATCCAAATTTTATTTTATTATTATATTATAATTTCAATATTATATTACGATATTATTCAATATTAGACTTTCTTCCCATTTTATTGCGAATTATGCAATGCCATTTTTATGAATAAAAGATATTCCAATATGGTGTTTGTCTTATGCATTCATTTTGAATGCTTGAACACTATTATAATTCTCTTAGTAATTAAGTTGAGTCGGAAACCTTAAACTCTGGTGAATAACCCACTATGGGAAACCTCGAACTTTGGCAAATCAACCCTGAATCATTTTAGTGGAGAACATTGAATTTATAAATATGGAGATATACTTTATTAATATATTATACATTGTTCCTATATGTATATAGCAATTATTGTTGTAATAAAAATATATAAAATTTATTTTATTTTTATTATATATATGTTTTTCAATATTTAAAGTGAAGTTATTATACAAATGGAATTTGAATGGTCAAGGTAATAATTATTCTTTGAATAATGAAGAATAGTCCCAATTTACTTACACGTAAATTTGTAGAGGTTATATTTTATTATTAATTTTTTAAATGATTTATATTAATGTATTGGTTTTTTTTAAATGGTTTATACTAATATATTAGTTATTATTTTTTGGAGATTGTTTTGGATGCTTTAAATAATTAATTTGATGATTTTTATTTTTACTAAGTTTTGAGAAATAAGATTTACAATATAAGTATTTTCATGCTATTTTTTATTATTATAAATATTTTTGAATTTCTTTCCTTTAACACTTAGGAATGAGTTCATTTTCATAAAAATATTAAAATTAATGATTATTCTCTTTTCAAACCAACAAATATTCTTATGTTTTCTTCTAATTCTTAAAAAAAATCAATCCTCTACTCCCTAGCATAGTTAGATTTCTCTCCCTTACATTCATGAAATCAATAACCACATAAAAAAGAAATTAGTGAAAAAAAATTGTTGACACCTAATCTTCATGATTTGGTGAATTTATGTAAATAATTAAATTAGGAATGTGAACAGTCATCGAGAGATGAACTAAACAGTCACTCCCTATTGTATATAACAAAGACCTACCTAATGGAATAATACACGAATCCGTTTTTGTCTTATGGAGTTACTACTTGGCTTGACATGGTATCAGAGCCAGCTCCTTTTTTTAGCTCTTATGCTCCTGTAACTCCTCTGTCTGCCATATCCCCTCTGTCCTGACATGGTACAGTCCTGAGTTACCTACGCTCTCTGTTCTGCCATAATGCGCTGCCTCTACCATATTCCTTTCCAGCACTGCCTCTATCCATAACGCACTGCCTCTGCCATATTCCTTTCCAGCGCTGCCTCTGTCCATATTCCAAAAAAAAACTAATGCCAGGCACTGCTGTAAACTCACTATCAACCGCTCGACCTTACGCCTCTACCTGGCCTGCTCGATCTTGGACATATGGGTATCTGTTTTCCTCATAATGCCAGGCCTGAAGAGTCATGGGAATTGTTTTTTTTTGCTGTTGTTATTACATTCCTGCGCCTGCTAATGTTGCCCTGTATTGAATCGCTGTATACAGGCTTCATTCTAGCCACCATTGCTAAGGTTTTGAAAGCCTGTCATGAATTATGTTGGGCGTTGTAGTTCACCACGACCACCACCACTCGTTGATCTGAGAACCAAAAACTATAACCGTTGCAAAACCTCAAGCTTACTTTGTAGCGTAACAGCAGAAAGTATTTGATTAGTTTATTGTTGTTTCAAATCTGAGCACCCAGTATTTGATTATTTTATTGCTGTTTCGAATTTGAATAGTTTATTGCGTCCTTTCGCTTCGGAGGCTTGGTGCACCCCAGCGTTGGTTATTTGTTTAATCAGTTAAAGAGAAGTTATGGTGGTGCTCTGAGCGTTCGATTTTTTGGATGGTTTGTCAAAGATTGCTCCCCCGTTTAAAGTGCCATCAGATTTCGTTCGGATTGCTGGGACATTTTGGTTCTCTGGAGTCTTCAAAGCCTTCACGCAGGAAGCTAATCAGCTCAGCCTCTTCTTTATATATATATTTGGTCGGTCCATACCTCGATGAGCGTATTGATTGGTATTTGATATAATATTCGTTGATTGGTCAGAGAATATTGTAAATTTGAGATATTGCAAATAATTTGTTATGTATTGAAAACTCAAAAATATTGGATACAATGGATTATTCTGCCCATGTTTATACATATTTTCCATACCATGTAATATTTGAATGTAATGATGGATGCATTTATATCTAACATTGGAGGCATTTGAAGAAAATACATTTGGGGAAAATATGTTGCATAAAGTTGTAGAGTGAGGTATTGATGTACATATTGGTATATGAGGAAGAGATTTGAAATCTTTTGAGAATGCCCTTTTGAGTACAATTTTACTGTATATTGGCAAAAGTATTCTTCTATCAGTAGAAGTTTTTTTTACAAAATGCATTCGATCATATCCATGGTGGGAATGGTTCTCACTGGCAAGGAGAACTATCCTGAATGGTCCCGAATGATAAAACACACCCTCATTTTCAATGAGTTGTGGAAAGGAGTGTGTGTCGGAGAAGGAGACGATGACCCAGTACAGCCTACCTCAGACAAAGAACTCGTCATTTGGGAAAACAAGAATAGCAAAGCTTATGCTTTAATCGCAACATCTGTAAATGAAGAGGTGAGTCGCCATATTTCGTCATATTCAACTGCCTTTGAAGCTTTACAAAAGCTGAAAGAACTCTATGACTCACATTCTGCACTTGAAGTCGTTCAACTCATGATTAAACTCTTCACTCTTGAACTGCAAAATAATGATCCTATTGCTCTTGCATCTGAAGTAAAGTCTATAATGCATGATATCAAATCCACTAAGGTTGAATTGGATATTCCTCTTATTGCTTTTCTCAAGGCAATTTATCCTACTTACTCCAATTATCTTGAGTCATTGCAAGCAAATGGAAATCTCAAAGATATAACCTTTGACTCTCTTGTCAAAAATTTTGCTGAAAGAGAGAAAGCTTTCGGAAAGAAGACAACCCCTGAATCTTCTGAAGAGACTGTGTGCCTTGCTCATAAAGAAAAGCATCCTGCTCAAGATTCGGCAAGAGGAAGAGGTGGACGAAGAGGAAGAGGAATATATTTCAGAGGCAGGGGGGACAGACATTCTCAAGGAGAGAAGGCAGATTTGCACTGCATATGCTGCAAAAGAAATGGATCACATGATGCCTCTACATCCAAGCTACCATGGGAAAAAATTGAGCAGAAAAGAAACCAATAGAAAGGTAAAACTGATGATACAGACAAAGGTAAAGCACCTGAATCCGCTCACTATGTTGAGGCACAATGTAATATTGGAGTAAATGAAGATTTCTTTATTGCTTCACTTGCTTCATGGAAAAATGATTGGTTGCTTGACTCAAGAGCAACCTGCCACATGACTCATAGAAAAGATTTTTTTGAAAATTTCATTGACAATGTTGATGGAGCAGTATACTTTGCAGATCAATCAAAAATCAAGCCATTAGGGCTTGGCACAATCAGGCTTAAATTGCTTGGTCTTCCAGACTTTCTTCTGCATCATGTTCTATATCTCCCACAGCTCAAGAGAAACTTGTTGTCCTTGGTCCACATCCGCCATTCAGGTCACTCCATTCATATGTTTGATGGCAAGCTTGAGGTAAGAAAAGCATCTGACCACTCACTTGTCAGGAGGGGAATAGAAGAAGAAAGGCTTATCAAGCTGCAAGGAACCTCTGCTCATGCACACCGTTTCTCATACAATTCTCATCATGAAGAAGGTACACTTCCATCAAGTTTATTATGGCATGCTAGATTTGGACATTTGAACTATGACAGTCTCCACTTGTTGAAGAAAAATGGTGTTGCTGGTTTGCCTACAATTCCTAGGAAACTTAAGCAATGTGATGCTTGCATTCTAGGAAAGCATAGTAGATAGTCTTTTCATGATTCACATTCAAGAGCACATAGGAAAATTGAACTCATTCATTTAGATTTATGTGGTCCAATGCTTGTTCCTTCTGCAAATGGAAATAAATATATTATGACATTTATTGATGACTGCACTAGAATGTGTTCGGTTTATTTATTGAAGAACAAATCTGATGCTTTTCAAACATTCAAGAATTTTCATAAATGGATTGAAAATGATGCACAATCTCATATTGGGTCTATTCGCACTGATAATGGAAAAGAATACACATCAAATGAATTTGAAAACTATCTTCACCAACATGGGCTCAAACATCAACCAACTGTGCCTTATAATCCCTAACAGAATGGTGTAGCTGAAAGAATGAATATAACAATCTTAAATATGGTACGATCCATGCTCTTCTTCAAGAATGTAAAGATAATGTTTTGGGCTGATGCTATTCTATGTGCTGCATATATAAAGAATAGATGTCCATCTAATGCTATTAAAAACAATACTCCTTATGAAATGTGGTATGGACATGTTCCTTCAGTATAGCATCTCAGGGTCTTTGGTTCCACTTGTTATGCTTTGATACCAAAGGTACATAGAAACAAACTTGGTGCTAGAAGTCATAAGTGTATCTTTCTGGGGTACTCAAACACCTCCAAAGCATACTGCCTCTATGATGAAGTAAATAAAAAGTTTGTTGTATCTAGAGATGTAATTTTTCTTGAATCATCCAAAACTGACAATGTTGTTGAGCGACAACTTGATCGCTTGGATAGATTTGCAAAAGCAAAATTGTTTCAAGAATTTGATAATCAGATTCCACATCTTGAAGGGGGAATTGCTATACTAGATCAACATGTGGAATATTCTTCTGAAGAACACTCTCCCCCACATGAAACTCCAACAACGGATGATGCTTTAAGTGATGTAATTGATATAATTGGGAGACTCAATCTTGATTCAGTCCCAACTCAATCAACAGAGTAGCTTGGACCATCTCAGAAAGGTCCCCCAAAGTGGCTGACAAAGACACTTGAAAGTGTTCATCCCAATGAAGTTGGAAAGAGAGGAACCAAAAATTCAAACCGGCAAAATGGAGGTGATGTAGATGACTCTAATTCACCTATTGATATGGACGTTTCTTATGATTGTGAATTGAACTTGTCTACAGATTTTGAACCAACTTCCTTCAAAGAAGCTGCTTCTCATGATGAGTCGAAAGAAGCGATGCAAAAGAAGTATGATGCCCTCATAAAGAACGACACTTGGACGCTGGTTGATCCTCCATTAGGAACCAAACCAATTGGCTACAAGTGGGTCTACAAGAACAAGTACAAAGCTGACGGCTCACTTGACAAGCACAAAGCTAGGCTTGTGGCAAAAGGTTTTGCATAGAAGGAAGGGGTCGATTATGAGGAAACTTTTGCCCCCACAGCAAAATGGGACATCATCCGGACACTCTTTGCACTAGCAGCTCAGAACGGTTGGAAAGTCCATCAAATGGATGTAAAAACTGCCTTCTTGAATGGAGATCTAAAAGAAAATGTTTTTATGTCCCAGCCTGAAGGATTGTTGTGAAAGGAAATGAACATAAAGTATGCAGACTTGTGAAGTCCTTGTATGGCCTCAAACAAGCACCACGAGCCTGGTATGAAAAGCTAACTGAGCATCTTCTGAAACTCAAATTCAATCATTTTGATCTTGATGATGCAACTTTATTTGTCAAGAAAGTTGGCAAAACAGTTGTATATCTTGTGGTATATGTTGATGATCTTTTGATGACAGGGAACAATGAAAGCTACATTGCATCCATAAAGAAGGAATTGGGGAAAAGTTTTGAAATGACTGATTTGGGCTATGTTCATTACTATCTTGGCAATGAAGTAACCCAACATCCAAAATCCATATTTCTTTCTCAAAAGAAATACATTGGAGATTTGTTAAACAGATTTGGAATGACAGAGTGCAATCCTCTTTCTACTCCAATGGAACAAAACTTAAAGCTCACATCTATTGAAGGAAAGGAATTTGAGGATGCAACAAAGTATAGACAGCTTGTAGGAAGTCTCATCTACCTCACTACTACCAGAACAGACATTTCATTTGTTGTTGGAATCCTCTCCAGGTTTATGCAAAAGCCTTGTGAGGGACATTGGTCTGCTGCAAAAGAGTTCTAAGGTACTTGAAGGGAACTCAAGACCTTGGAATCAAGTATACACAGGTGGACGACTTCAGCTTGATTGGATACTCTGATTCAGACTTCGATGGAGACAAAGAAACTGGAGTATCTACTTTAGGATATGGTATGAGTCTTGGATCAGGAGCTGTCTCTTGGAGATCACGCAAACAATAAGTTCCAGCAGATTCCACAACAGAAGCAGAATACGTGGCAGTAGCTGAAGCAACGAAAGAAATTATGTGGCTCAGAAAAATTCTTGAAGATTTGCAGGTAAAACAAGTACAATCAACTCCACTCATGATTGACAACACCTCTGCAATAAAGTTGGCCAAGAACCCAAAGTTCCATGATCGTACAAAGCACATCCATACTAAATATCATCTGATTCGACATCATGTTGAGGCCAAAACAAAGCCATCTCCGTCATTGTTCCACAAATGAGAAAATTGCAGACATCTTCACCAAAGCGCTTGGAAGAGAAAATCTTGAAAGATTCAGAACGATGCTTGGACTCACCAACATCCCTTCATATTAAGGGGGGGAATGTTGACACCTTATCCTCAATGATTGGGAGAATTGAATGTGAATAGTCATCAAGAAAATGAACTGAACGATCACATTCATGTATATAATAGATAGCTGCCTAATGGAATAAATGAATTAGTTTTTCTGGAGTTACTCCTGGCCTGACAGATATGATACTCTTGGGTTTTGTTTAAGTTTTGGTGGGAAGGATGAATGTATTCAGGTAGAGTTAGACTACAGTGTGAGAAATTCAAACCATTGGGCATGGAGTAATGGCTTAGAGCTGTTGGTGTGTTTTCTTGGTCATAAGAGGAATATGGAGCAGGATAGCTACACACGGAACAATATTAGAGTTGAAAGGGGGATGAAATGGAGGTCAGAGATGAAAGGAAGTTAAGAATCTCTCACTCAGTTGACAGAGGGAATGTCGGTGAATAGCATATAGGAGCAATGAATAATTCCTACATTATAGTCATACATGAATGAAATAGAGCAAATATGAGCCATGTGGATTTCATATTTAAGCCTAAATCAGAAGAAAAACATATAGAGATCACAGAAAATGAGCATAGAGTGATGTTGAACAAGTTCTAAGCTATTCTTTCTTTCTGTAATTTAGACCATGACATATGTAAAATGAAAAAAAAAACAGAGATAGATACACTTATTGGACCATGTAGAAGCACGAGAATTCGATAGGCACTCTTCAGGCATTAAAACCACACCATACAATTTCCTCTTCCAAGCCTTCAGCTATCTTTGATTGTAGAAATCTTTCACAAATTACAGCGCAAGTCTAGGAGTCATGAAAATCAACCAACCAACCCCAAATACATTCTATGGGGATGTATATATACAAAAAGGAGATACAAAATATCTAGAGGATGAGTTATTAACTCATAAATTCTTTCACAAACTCCTAAGGAGTGGCTGGTGAGAAAGTAAATGCTGAAGTAAATACAAATGTAACAGCTATTCGTTTCTGTCAGAAAATGTTGATTTTGCGTCCATTTGAGTCGGCTGAGGCTGTGTTTTCAAAATCCGAGCTTTTATGGCTTGTTTTTCCAGCTCTTTTCTTTGTCATTGATTTGACCTACTCCACCTGTTCTTTCTTGCACTTTATCTGGTGCTTACTATTGACCTGTAGCTGACATGGAATTTCAAAATTGAAAAAGGAGCCAAAGACTGATGTCACCTGGGTAAAATGGCCAGCATTGCTTGCCACCAATCTTCAGGAGGAAGCTGATGCCTTTGAATCTTGATGAGTGTCTCATCCACTTCTATATATTTGTAATAGTTGGGTGGCATCTCAAACAGGTGGTTAACTTCATGCTCCATGTAAAATAAGTTTTCCAACTTATCATAGAGAGTTTGTCCTGAAGGTGGTCCTGCCTGTGCTGGAGAACTTGATGAAGCAGTGAGCTGATTTGTGACATAATTATTGAGCCTGGTTGCATATTGGTCATGTGTTAATAACCTTCCAGTGCTAGTCAATAAGCTGGGCAATCCTCTAGTTTGCAGTGCTGCAAGCTTTATTTCAAAGTTATCTACATCCTTTTGGATTTCCTGACATCTTGCTTCTAGAGTTTGAATAAAACTTCTTAATGTCAGCACTTTCTTGGCTGTCAGTATGGCATTTGTTCTGTTCATGATTTGTAATGCTGCAATTCTTCCCTGGTTTGATGATTTAAGAAGTTGATCATTTTGTTGGCCTGCTCAGGCATGTTTCCCAATGCTATTCTGGCTCTCCGAGTTTCAAACTGAGCTTTGCCAATTAGTTCTACCTGTTCATAAATGGCTTGAATTGACCTCCATTGGCCAGTGATTGACTGATTTATCTTGGCCCACAAAATCTTCTTTATTTCAATCAGGGTTTTGTCTAAAGCTAGCTCTTTCTCCAAGGCTTTAATTTTGTCATTCAAGGCCTTAGTTTCCCTAGTTTTTTCAGCTACTGTCATTTTATACTTGTCATACTTTTCTTCAAGATTGGCCAATTTCTCTTTGGCCTCTTTTATCTATGTAGCCTGAAGCTCAAGCTCCTTGACAACTTTCATCATTTCTTCCATGCTCATGCTTGATTCAGATGATGTTGTAGTTGTTGCTGCTGTTGTTGTTGGGATTGTTGCTGTCTGTGTAGGAGGAATAGGGACATTAGCTAGAACTGCTGGAGGTGGGTGGGAGGTTTCCTTTCCCTGCTTGCTCTGGATTTCTTTTTCTAATTATTCCTCCATCTGGATTACTCTTTGATTCATTTTCATCAACAAATCTAATGTATCTTTAGTTTCTTTCTCTTGTATTAACTCTGCAGTTTGAGGGTGTTCAGTAGGAGGCAACCTCAATCGCTTTCTCGATGCAGCAATATCATCATCCTTTTTCTTCATGAGGGCCCTCACATCCTTAGGATCCTTAGGATCATGTCCTAGGTCAACAATAATGTCCTCCAATGTTTTAATTCTGTTGTCTTTAGCTATGGAGGAAATTCTTTCCAAATCTAACTGAGTGGTAGTGTTCTTCAATGATTCCTTTAATTCATGAGCCAGTGTGGCCTTGTCTACTAAAGTAGCATAGACCATCTCACCTGTCTGCTTATGTAGCTCAATTTGGTCCATGGGGTGGATGTCTTTGGCCATGACCTGCAAATTTGTCCTGACATAGTCCGCAGCTGTCTGTGGCTGCTGAACTTTGGGTTTGAAGTGGCTAAGAATCATTTTCTCTTCCTTGATATCATATGTTGCCATCAATCTTTCCTGTTTGGCAGGTGTTGCTTTTAGGAACTGGTCATATAATTGCATTCTTAGTAGCTCATTTTGAGCTTTGATCTCTTTGAAGCTGGCTTTGACACTAGCTGGTCTCTTGCTTTGTTGTGTGGAGGAAGACACCTCCATGGTATGCTGTCTATCTAGCTCTTGTTGGAAAGAGCTAGTAGGTGTTTGTTGGCTTCCCTCTCTGTCTTTCCTTGGGCTTTCAAGGATCTCTTCACTGATTTCCTCCTCAAATGGAGAATCAACTCTTTGCCTCTTAGATTCAGGTTGTTGTGTAGATCCACTGGCAGGTGTGGAATCTTCTCTGTCACGTTTTTTGCCTCTTTCCTCATGGGCAGGAGTCTGTAAAACTGGCATTTGGGGTGCCTCTTTTTGCTATGGAGGAGCCTGTTCTTAGGACTGCTCCTTTGAAGTAGCAGGCTATTCTATAGTCACATGTTTTGTATCCATTGGCTCTTTGCCTTTTGTTGTACCTGTTGTTGATGAAGATGGTGCTTGGCCGTGTTGTGCAGCTGCAGTAGCTGATGTGCCCTCTCCAATTTGTTGTGGCCACTTGAATGTTACCTGCTCACAAGAATCTAAGTCAAGATTTTTTTCAAGGTCTTTAACATTTTGTTCCATAATCTCCTCCTGAGTGAATTCTTCAACTAAAGTTCCTTGTGCCCACACATCTTGATTAGCATAATTTTCAATGTGTGGGATTTTGTAGTGTGTATAGGATGTCAATCTATATTTGACTCTTCTGGCACTAATAAAGTCAAGTGGGTCATAAGGGACCCACCAGAAAATTCTCTTCAACTTAAGTTGATCCTTCAGTATTAGATCAACATCTTGCCAACCTTCCTTCCTGTTCATGATAAAGGGGCCTAGGCGATCTTTAAATTTCAGGCGAGCCTTCTTCTTGGTGCTATGAAAATGAGTCAAATCTGAATTGATAATCTACCTGTAGTATTCCAAGGTAAATAGCCTCATTGGTACATATCTTGGGAGCCTGTAAGGACAAAGCTCACAGCCATAAATTCTGATGACAGTGTGATCCTGGTATAGATACCAACCACCTAACTTGTAGCTCTTAGATAGCTACAATATCTTCTGCATTTCATAAGATATTCTAGGAGGAGGAGCTTTCATTAAGAGGCAGGAGACTGGATAAACAAATTGTTCAATAAACTCATAGTAAGAGTATGGAGAACGTTGGACTTGATGGAATACTAATGACCAGAGGACAAAAAATCTTCTTTCTCCTTTTGAATCCAATTTCTTAATGGGACACTGGAAGCTTTCAGAATGATAATATAAGAACAAATGGTATATGTATGAGGAATATTTGAAGATTCCCTCCCTATCTAGCTTTATGAGCTAGTCATGAATTTTGTTTGCTATGATTCAACTTGGCATAGTTATACTCGATAGAAGGAGGCTGCCCTCGGCTGAATGTAGACAACAGAACCAGCACTGTCTCATCCACATGTTCACTTGTTTTGAAGCATAACACATAGGATATCATATCTACTAGTAGCCTGCCAACCTCATTGAAATGGTCATATAGGAATGGAGGTGGCTCCATAGGTTGGCAATCTGCCTTCATAAATGTCTTAGCAATTCTTTCAATCTTGGGAGCATGGAAAGAGGAGGCATCTTCCAGTAAGTGCTTCATGGAGAAAGGATATAGTAGCTGTGTTTGCTTGAAATTCAACATCTGGTTGATGGAGTCAGGAGTGATATAAAAAAGTATGCTCCTAGATGGAGACTTGACAGCTCTCTGATTTGGTTCATAATTTGCAGCACACAAGTGAATAATCTCTGGAAAAACATTGAAAGAGGGGAGGAAAAAATGTGGAAAATTGGACTCCCATATTCCATACATGTTAGATTTGCTAAGGAAACTGTTTCTTAGCTCGCAATAGGTATGCAAATGATCTTTGTTCCCAACTAGGTCTTGAATAAGATAATATTTGTCAACCAGGGCCATTGCCTCAAGCTCTTTGTTTGGTGAATTCATGGGAGTGATGTCTAGAGCTGATGGAGTGGCCATTTTGAACTTTTCTGTGTTTACACTTGGAGTGAAGATTAGTGAGAAAGTAGACTAAGGGAAATCACTTTTGAGTATTTGCAAAGGAGCTAGAAAATGAGTTTGAACTGAGGCAATAGTCTTCACTATCTATAGCTTATCATAAAAGAGGCCAATTCACAGAATTCAAGTAAGCTTTTCCTCTCTTTGATAATTTCACTGGGTTAATAGACTGTGTGGGTAAACTGCAGAGGAAATAGGGATGATTTTTGAGCTGAATATGGGATTTTTACAGAGGATTATGGTAACATGGGGCAATGCATGGCCATATGAAGCTTCCGCCAGCAATATGAACCTTTATACCATATTTTGACGGTGAAATTTGTAAGTGGGCACGGGTTCACAGAGTGTTCTTCAGACAGAGCATTGATTGGAGAATTTTGGGCAGCATTTAGGTGCTTTAGTGTCTTTAGTTTGGTAATTTGGAGAGTTTTATGCAAATGAAATTGAGAAAACGGTGAAACAGGGGCAAATAGGGGAATTTGGGAAAATACCTGGTTTCAACAGCGCCAAGGGTGGATGAGCTGGTACAATGGCAAGCTATGGAGTCGAATTGCAGGTTGCGGCAGCTTGGTTTGTCGAATCCAAGCTTTGGGAGTGAAAACGGTCATGAGAGCGAATCCGAGCTTTACAAATGGACTAATAGAAATGAAACAAAATGGTTGTTTGCACGCTTTTTATGCAAAAAATGACATTTTTGCGCTTTTGGCGCTTTCACGAGATGACGTCAGCATGACGTCATCGACGAGTCTCAGGTACGGATGGGTGATGTCGCATCTGATAGTGCGGTGACATGGTAGTGACACGATGGCAAGGCACAAGCAGGAAAGGGGTGAGGTGGTGGTAATGTGGCAGAGCATCGGCGGAGCGAAGATGACGTTAGGGGGAGACGTGGTGCTAACGTCACACAGGGGAAGGCGGTTTCTGGTTTCATGGTGCACTACTTTTGTGCAGAGGTGGTTTGGGAGGAGGGGGCTCTGCCACAGTCGAGAGGGTGACGCGTGGCGGGAGTGCGACGGGAAAACCACCCATCTCCCGAACATTAACCATCGACAGGTTCGGAGGGGAAAAGACCCGCCCACCGTAGATCTAGGGCACAGGCAATCAGACATATGGTAGAACAGAGAAGGCAGCGGAAGGATAGGGGATGGGGCCCGCAGTGCCTTTATTAGTTATTTAATTTCGGCGGGGGGGGGGGGGGAACTTTAGGAAAGTGGGTTTACGGGATTATGAGTGAGCAGGTCAAAATATTTAAATGGGGAACTTTAGGATAAGAGTGGAACATGGGTCTTGTAAGGTTAGGGTTGAGGGGGAATGGTTGTTAGTGTGATCAGGTGTCAGACTAACTACAATTAGGAGGTGTATGGGTTAGTAGGAGCCCCAAATGGGCTACTGCCTCTCGGACTTAGAAGAATATGGCTATAGTTCCAAGGAAGGAATATTATTATTTATTGGGATTTTATATAGTTTTAATAACAAATAGGGATGGGAAAGTAGTTAGGGAGCTATATAGTAAAATTAGGAGTTAATATGACTTGGTGGAGTGGAAATGTAAGGGAAATGATGCCAAGTTCAAGATCTGGAACTTAAACATATGATTTGAATGGGATATGGAGAAATGATTTTACACAAGAAATGTGGCTTATTTTGGGTAAATCCCAAGGTCCACTAGGGGAATGTTAGTAAGAGATTTTTTAGGGGGGAGCGAAGGGGAGTTATACATGCTTCCAAATTTTGCCAGCAAAACACTGCCTTGGTACTTCTGTCACTGATGAAATAAGCTTTGATTGATCATACATTAGGGGATCAAGACCTTGTTTCTGCAACCTCACACTACCTACCCATCCTAATAATTCTAACATTTTTTCTTCCTTGGTTTGGGTGCACTTAGATTAGCAAACCTTGATTGTCTTCTTTTTTCTTTTGACTGTCCTCCTATCTAAATGTACCCTTATCTCTTCCAAGGGCCCAGATTAAGCAGTTGGGCTCCTTAAATTCTCTACCTAGCTAGTCATCTACCAAGATTGAGCTGTTTGGACAGAAATCATTCTCTATTCTGCAACAAACAATTTAAACATGGCATGGTCCAGATTAAATAGTTGGGCCATCCATCAATACCTCCACATGGTGAACTTACAAAAATAAGATAGCAGTGGCGTTTTGACTAGCCACTTTCCTAGTCTTTGATTTGTGGTTCATTTTCACTATTTTTCTGACCAATTGACTCTTTTTTCCCTTTGATAATTCTTTTAGGGCACACCCTCTTTTCATCTTTTAATTTTCCTAGTCTGTATACAAAATATGGAACCTCTGCAGCATGCAGGGATGAACATATTTAGCACTTCCATTGTCAATCATGAAAAATGAAACCTATTGGTATAGGAATCTAACAGGACCATCATGTTTTAAAAAATTCTCAATTCTAACCACTACACATCCTTTATTTACATGAACCTTATATCCAAGCTTTGTGATGAATATGGATCCCTCACCCACTTTCACTCCATCTTTAGAAGATCTACCTTGTCTCCAATAGAGTGTAGAAGAACCATTTGCACCTATAAAACAACATAAATAATATTAGTATTTGATCATCAAAACCATTAGTGTACTATCAATAGCACTTAACACATGCTTCAATATTTCAATTTACCTATGTTGTGCCTCAAATCCATTGCCTTCCATTGATGAATTTCCCCTTCATCGACATCCTCCGGAATCAAATGTGGTTGAGTGACATCAATTATCAAAATTGTAGCATAATCTACATTAATAGTTTCTTGAGCATAGTAAGTTCTAGTCTTTGTAGATTCAACCCTTTTGAGCCCAATAACTTGACCATTAATTAGGAGGTCAACATAATCCCCTTTTGTCAAAATCATTTTTTCCATTGGAACATATACCATTAATTGTAATCTATAATTAGGGTTAAACCATGTAAAGTGTGAATTTTTTTATTTTAGACAAAACACAAATTAAAAAAAAAGTAATATGTATGGAAAACTTTAGAATCTTATGCTACACATTTTGTATATATTGAAACATTGTTCCCCAAGGGATCTTTATAGAATGATAAATATTAGTTCATATAAAACCACCAAGTTTTTATCCTTGGAAATGGCACTTGTATTATTAATGTGTGTGTAAAAATAATACTCATAAGACATTTGTAAAAGTTGGAGAACCATAGCATGGTCCTTTGGAAAATAAAATAATGCTCAAAATTGATGCTACATAAGATCTTTGGAAGTCCTAAGTGAAGCATAAATCATATTTATATCTTACTTAGTGAGTATGTTTGTTGTTTAAACTTGATATTTGGAAGTCATTCTAGAGGTTTTTCTTCCAAATAAATGTTATAGTACTATAAATACTAGATAATTCTCAAAATAATTTCAAAACTTTAGTTCCAATGTTAGGACTCACTACCTTACATATATGAGTACATACTATATAGGATGGATACATAGGGATGTTCAACTCTAGGTCCTCGAAAAGTGTATATTTTAGTTTTGTTAGATAGTTTTGTTATTGAAGAAAAGTGTGACCTTATTGTTAATTTTCCATTGTTCTATGCTATGTCAATTACTTTAGCCCAAATTAATTCTTCAATAACAAATCTTTTCCAATAACAATTAATTATTCCAATAATCAATAATAATTGAAGATAGAACAACAAATGCAATGACAATTAGAGAAAATCAAGAACATCAACAAGAGACACCAATTTGGTCAAAGACGAAGGAAAGACACCACAGGGGGGAAAACCCTTTAAGGTTTCTTCTTTTATTACACTGTATTCAAATGTTCAATAGATAGTACAATGAGTCAAATCCATAAACAAGAGTCAAAGTCAAGGCTTTTACTTATCCAACAAATAAACCAAACCAAGATCCAATATGCCAATGATGAAAAATCAAATTTAGTCAATTGTTATAAAGTCTATAATTCTAAAATGTCAACAATAGTCAATGTGCCATAACCAGTCCCAGGCTAATAGTCAAAATAGTCCTCCAAGAGCTTGGTCAAATTTCAACCAACTCAACCTTAAATGTCTGCATCCTCGACTAACGCTAGTTACTTATTTGAGAGCCCAAAAAGTAAATTGAAATTGGAAGCTTGCTTGACGATAGGAGAGCAAGGAAGTGAAAGCACGCTCCCATAAAGAAGGAGAGGCTATTTTGTATCAGCGGGAGCTAAGCTGTAAAGTAACCAATATGTAAGCTGAGTATCAAAGCCTGAGTATCCACACCCAGCAGCCCAGTCAAGTAGCTGAGTATCGAAGTAGAGTATCCAAGTGTAGTATGAGTATCGAAGTCAGTATCCCAGGATCCAAGGGGATCCCAACTGTGAAGGCCCAACCATGAGCCAAGAAGTGCATGCCGTGCCATCCCTCCCTAGGTTCATATTAAAGCCAATCGAGTACTTCGGATGAAAACTAGTTATTGGCCCCGCTAAAGATGCTATTTTATTATACTAAAATGGCGAATTAGGCTATTTTGTAAGATAAAGTTCGAACTTCTTGCCTGCTCTGATTGAAGCCCAACCGAGTATTGAAGCCAATAACGCTAATGCGTTCCTGTATTTTCATTGTATTTTATATGATATTAAGTCATATTTGTATATCTACGTATATATAACATAGCTTAGTGTGTAAGCGTATATGGCAAATTGTGTAAGCTCAACTGTGTAACTTGCACTGACTAACTTCACGGACTCATGCAAGTGTACCAACGGATGTCCCACAGACTCTTGCTTTATTTGTACAAACAATTTCCCATGACTCCATCAGATCACAGTCAAAATACTCCCAAAAACTCTGTGGTCAATGGAGATAGAAACCACAAGTCAACTTTGGCCAATGCAGGTTAGAGTGACCAAAAAATCTTATGATGTGTACCATAAGATGTGGCCTAGAGGAACAAACCTTCTCCAAGAAAAATCACAAAAAATAGTGCAAAAAGACCCCAAGTCAAAATTGGTCAAAGATACCTATTTTAGAAAGTCAAAGTAGAAGTCCAAGATGCCAAGAGACCCTTGCACGCATGAAGAGAAAAATCTACCTTCGAACTACACAAATCGAATCCAATGAAGAGAGAGAAGATGAGAAGTTATGATGTCATTACCAAATGATCTTGAGGTCACTTGTATTTATATGCAACTTTGGAGGGGTAATTTTTCCTTAAGCTAACCTTGATAATTTGTGTACTTGTGGAGTTGAATTAAAAAATACACTTTTGCTTATCCAAATTCAGTGCTTCCAAGATCAATTTTGGTCCTCTTGGAAGGAGGAATCTAGTCCAATGATTGGAATTTATCACTAAGTTGCAAAATTATTGCTCCCTCTTAGCTAGGCAGAAATTCTAGCTGTATCATGTGATCATCACAAATATCTCGTTAGAAAATAATGTCTTATCTATGATCATCTTGGCTCAACTATATCTTCTAAATCATTCTTGAATCTAAAGAAGAAGAATTACAGGGGAGATACAACTACCACCATATATCAAGCAATAGGCAATATACAACTTACCAAGCAAGGATCACAACCATCCCATTATTCAATAAATGGACAAGATACCAATTGCTATAAGAGGTAAGGATCACATCCATCCTATTGTCTATCGATTTTCCTAGAAATGAACCTTAAGAGTCATGTGGTAGAACACCTGCATCACAATTTGAGTGTGTGTGAGATACCTGATTTACCAAAGGTAACGATCACATGTCCCAAGTCTTCGCAACCCATTGGCTAGATGGAGAGGAACAATCCCAACAATCCCAAATTCTATGTATGACGCCAACTAGGGTATACTTCGCTAATCCTGATAGGGAGAGATACCTGAATTGCAATGAAGGACAAGGATCAAGCACATCCTATAGTGACAATAAGGGAGATACTTGACCTACTACAATATTAGGGATCACATACACCTATTATTTAAAGATCCGTCAACCCCAAGAGCCCTCAATGCTCGATTCCCTCCTTGGGAGCTCTACCAAAGGGGGAGAAATACACTCAATGATATCGATCAATGAAGACCCTTATGTAAATGGGTCACATCCATCAGTCCAAGCTTCTCTTTGAAGACCAAAAACTTCCCTTTCGACAAAGCCTTGGTGAGAATTTCCACTATCTTCTCATGTGTTGATATGTGATGCAGTCTCATAGATCCTCTCTACGCAATGCCTCGAATATAATGATACCTAATCTCTATACGATTTTAGTTGTCATGAAATATGAGATTCTCTACCAATTTGATCACACTTTTTTTGTTCCAATATATCACTATAGTTTCCAAGACCTCTCAAACAACTCTCCAAATATCTTCCTCAACTAAACAACCTCACAACTAGCCATGCTAGTGGAAATATACTATACCTCAACTATACTCAAAGCTATAGACTTATATTTCCTACTCATCTAAGATATCATGATGGATCCAAGGCTAAAAAAACATCTTGAAGTGTTCTTCCTATCAACAACATTTGTTGCCTAGATAAAATCAGTATATCCATGAAGTCCCACATTTTTGGAAAATATATATCAAACCAAAGGTAATCATCCCATGAAAACATCTCATAAATCTTTTACAGCAACCCAGCATGCATGAAGAGGCTCAGTCATGAATTGAATCAAAATGTTCACTGCAATGCATATGTTCGTATGAGTGTTCACCAAGAACATAAAAGCCCCAAAAAACTATCTATACTCGGATGGATTTTGCAAATTGGGTCCTGTAGCTTCCCCACATATCTTATTGAAATTCATTTTCATTAGAGTGGCTAGGGACTTGCATTTTTCCATTCCAAATCTCTCCAATAACTTCACAATATATTTTCCCTATGAAAGGAAAAATCTCACCGAGACTTTGCCACACCTCAAGGGCTAGAAAGTAATGCATAAGTCCAAGGTTCTTCATATTGAATTCTGAGACCAACTCCCTCTTACACTTGAGCATCAGAGGCTCACTACTTGTCAAGAATAGATTGTTAAAATATAAAACCAAAATCAAAGGCATACCTTGGACCATTTTTAAGTAGAGTTTTGGGTCAACATTGCTTCTCGTGAATCCAAGTTTCACCAGGTAACTATCTATGTGGGAATACCAGGCTATATGAGCTTTCTTCAGACCATATAATGCTTTCTTCAACCTGCAAACATGATTATTTCGATACTTCACTTCAAATATGTATGGCTTCTCAATATAATATTCATGTTTGAACATGACATGAAGGAATGCAGTCTTTACATCCATTTGGTGAAGAGTCTACCCTTGACTAGCAACAAGGGAAATGATTGATCTAATGGTTGTGTGTCATGAAATAGGAGAAAATACATCATCATAATCTTCTCCCTCTTTCTGTGAGAACCCTCAAGCCATGAAGATTGCCTTGTATTTCTCGATGCTTCCGTCAATTCCATTCTTGATTTTATATATCCATTTTGAAGTCGCCATTGATTTCCCTTTTAGTCTCAAAATGAAATCCCATACATCATTCTTCATAATAGATTAGTATTCTTCAGCCATGTCATCCTTCCAAGCTTGTTCCTCGAAAATTTCTTCGAAGGTAGATCACTCACATTGGATGATAATGCTCATGGAAACAAGGTATCCCTGATACCTGCATGGATTCTTGTTTTCTCTAAAATCCCATTTCATGGTAATGTTTCTCTTAACATCCTGTAATGTATCTCAAAGTCATGGTGGTCTTTTCCTCGAAGGAGAATCACTTGGAGGAGGGTCCAAAGGATCAATGGGCTCAATATGATCATAAAAAACATCCTTCTAAGATTCAGGCATGGAAGGACCTTCTAGAATATACATATCATCATATTTCTTCTTAAGTGGAGGAGGTGGAGGAAGGTCCCTTTTTTTCCTAAGGGTATCATCTTCAACACATGTTACATACTTGCTAATCTCAATCTTCCTTTTACTAGGAATATATATTCTAAATTCTTTATAATTTTCACAATACCCAACAAACGTACCTTTTCTTCCGGTGGCTTCTAACTTGTTCCTTTTGTCTTTCGGTGCATGGAAATATACATGGGAACCAAATATCCCGAGATGATAAATGTTAGGCTTGTGACCTGTGAATACTTCTTCGGGAGTTTTATTATCTAATGCATGGTGAGGAACCCTATTTTGAACATATACCGTTGTATTTCTTGCTTCTCCCCGAAGGAACTTTGGTATCTTTTGATCATGGAGCATATCTCAGGAAACTTCGACAATAGACTTGTTCTTTCTCCTAGCCACTCCATTTTGTTCATCATTATAGGGCACACTATTCTCCTTCTTGATACCTTCCTTCTTGCAAAATTCTATGAACTCATTTGAAATGTACTCTCCACCATTGTCAAACCCGAAGACCTTAATTTCCTTCCCTTTTTTATTTTTGATAAAAGCCTTGAATTCCTTGAACATATAAAAGGAATCATCCTTATACTTCAAGTAATATATCCATGTCTTCTTGGAAAATTCATCAATGAAAGTTATGTAGTAGAGATGGCCACCAAGAGAATGCATGAACATTTGTCCAAATAGGTCAGAATGAATTAGTTAGAGGATGCCATTAGTATTATTATTACTAGAGGGGAATTTCCCCCTTGTATTCTTCCCATTGGCAGACCATGGACATACTCCATCATGTCAAGTATGAACATCAGGGATCCCATTGATGAACGTGTTCAATTTCGGAAGCGCTTAATAATGTAGATGTGCCAATCTTCAGTACCATAGCTTTCTTTGATGATTAGTGCCATGGATCATTTGTAGAAGAGGTATTCTAGTGGTTCTATAGAGTCCTTATACTCTATATTCCAATGTAAAGGCATATTTCATTCAATATTCCTTTGGCTAGGTGGGAACTTTTCCTTTGATGAATGCTGCTCTCATTCCTTTATCTTCCAAGGTAAAAATAGATACCAAGTTCTTCTTTAATTCTAGAACAATCATCACTTCAGGAAGTATAATAGATTCCCCTAAGTACAAATCAAATTTTATAGATCCAAGGCCCTTCACCAGATATTTAATGCTGTCTCCAAGAATGATCTTCAAATGTGTCTCCCTCTCTACCAGATTTGAGAGAACCTCCTTATACCTGGAGAAGTGTTGAGAGGCCCCACTATCTACTAGCCAACTATCATATGAATCTAGAGGAGAAGAACTAGAAAGGGCATAAATAAGAATATGTTGAGATTGACTAGCATCAACATTATTTTTATACTTGGAATTTCTTGACTTCTTTTGAGGATGGTGATCTTCTTCACAATCATCCATATCATCTCTTCTTATTCTTCCATTTTGATCATTCTTTCAATCATCTTTTCCTCTTCAATTATTGAACGTATTATTTTTTATTCAAGTTTTGTATCTTGGAGCATTTTTATTCTTAGGGCATTCTCGAGCATATTGAGCTTTATTATGACAATTGTAGCATTCAATGTGCAACAATCCCTTTTCCCTTCCATTTATTATATTAGATATTTGGGGATCAAGATTACTTGAGGTTGATGAAGCTCCCTTTCCTTTCCTTTTCTTGTCATGAGCAATGAAAGCATAGGGATCTCCTTTTTCATTCTTTTGAATCCTACCTCCTGAAATCATCCTAGATTATTCAAGTGAATTTTACAACAAGCTCATCAAATGATGGGAAAATGTTTTTATTTCTTGTGGTGGTAATTAAGTTTTCCCAAATAGCAGGGAAACTCTAAGGGTTACAAACACCAACTCCATTTTAGGTACATTTTCCCCAATTTTTTTGCAATTGATCTTTAAGACGAGATATCCTCATGATATAGGATTGCATAAATTCTCCTTTATTCATTTTCGTATCTTTGAGTTGATATTTCAAGGATATGAATTTATTCAAATTTTTGACATGATACATGTTAGAAAAATTATCATACATATCCTTAGACTTCTTCAAATTCCGAACATAGAGAAATAGATGATCTTGCAAACCATCAATACTAATTTTCTTTTGCTTTTAAATCGCCATTCTTGTACTTGTTCTTGGCAGCAAAAAGAAAATTTTATGGGGGCTTAGTAGTTTTTCCTTGCATGTATTCCAAGGCATCATTGACATCCAATATTATTTCTAACCTAATCTTCGAAGTAACAAAATTTTATGGGTCTTCCAACTTCTCAACTTCCTTGAAGTATGAGGTAGTCACCTTGACCTATTCTGACAAATTGCTTCAAATTTTCCAAAGATGATTGGTCTAGCTCTTGTCTTCTTTGAGCTTGTTCTTCACCTTAGCTCTGAAACCAACTTAATTTTCCAATGTTCAATGTTGTGTCAATTACTTTAGCCCAATCCATATCTTCAATAGCCAATATTTTCCAATAACAATTAATTCTTCCAATAACCAACAATAATTGAAGATAGAACAATAAACACAATGACAATAAGACATAATCAAGAGCATCAACAAGACACACCAATTTGGTCAAAAACATGGAAAAACCCCACATGGGGGAAAAATCCTTAAGAATTATTCTTCTATTAGATTGTCTTCAAATGTTCAACAAAGAGTACAATGAGTCAAATCCATAAACAAGAGTTAAATTCAAGGCTTTGACTTATCCAAAAAATAAACCTACCAAGATCCAATATGCCAATGATGAAAAAGTTAAATCTAGTCAATGGTTATAATGTCTACAATTTTGAAAAGTAAAAAACAATCAACGTGCACTAACTAGTCCCAAGTTAACAACCAAAACAAACCTCCAAGAGCTCAGTTAAAGGTAAACCAACTCAACCTTGAATTCTATTCAGATCATAGTCAAAAAAGTCCCAAAAAAATTGTGGTCATAGGAGAGAGAAACCACCAATCAACTACGATCAAAGCCTATGGTTAATGCAAGACATAGTGCCCATAAAATCTTGGTATGTGTGGCAGAATATGCATCTTATAGGAACATACTTTCTCCAGGAAAAATTGCAAAAAATGATGCCAAATGACTCCAAGTCAATGATGGTCAAATATCTATGTTTTAGAAAGTCAACACATAAGTCGAATATGCCAAGAGATCCCTGCATGTGTGAAGAGAAAGAGATGCCTCAGAATTGTACGAATCCAATCGAAGAAAGAGAGAGAAGATGAGAAGTTGTGATGTGATGTCCAAATGAGCTTGAGGTCACTTGTATTTATATGCAACTTTGGAGGGGCAATTTCTCCTTAAGCCGACCTTAACAATTTCTTTACTTGTGGGCTTGACTTGAAAAAGACACTTTTTCTTATCCAAATTTAGTGCTTTCAAGGTCAATTTTGGTTCTCTTGGAAAGAGGAATATATTTCAATGATTGGAATTTGTCACTGAGTTACAAAATGAACAGTTATCCATCTAAAAATTAGTGAAATTGATTTTTTTTTCCAAGGGAAAAAAACCATCCTTTTCTATTACTAGAAAAAAGGAGTATAGATTCAAGAGGAGTCTGCATATGAAATACATCCCAGGGAAAAACATTCCCAGATATTGATCGCCAAAGTAGGGATGAAATATCTAATAAAAATGACATATACATCATGCATACATTTATCCGAATAAAGTGGGGGAAAAGTCCAAATTAGAAAAAGACCATTTTATCCAAGGAAACTGCAGAACATGCATTTACAAAACAAAACAAAAAATACAACAATAATCTCTTCTTGTATAACACCCAATAGGAACATATTTCAGTAGACACAAACCATTCATTTATAAATAAAATTGAAACAAAATACAACAATTCTTGTGATTGTGCTAGAAACAAATCAAGTGGGAACTATATTTGTTTTAACCTCCAGTGCTTGTGTTTGTGTGCTAGAAACATATCTAGTGTGCACTATATTTATTTATCCTAAAAATCTTGTGTGCGCTTTTGGTTTAGCTTTAAATGCTTTTGTTTTTGTTTTTACTTACATTAGATTTTATTTACCTTACAATGTACATGTTTGTGTCAAAAACAAAGTTACCACATACTAGATTTATTTACCATGCAATGTTGAAAATAGCAACAAAAAATTGCTAAAAATAGAAGTGTTAAAATTAGCACTGCTATAAATATCATTTCGGGATACATTCCAATTTTAGTTAGTCCCTAAACTAAAATTGTGAATTAAAATTCGAATTTGATCTTAGCAGCTATTTGTAAAATAACTAATTAATTCATTTTGAGTTAATTAGTTGTAGAAAATAAAACATGAAGTCTATGTGAAGATAGGAAACAGTGTCTCCATTGACTGAGGAAGTTATCCCTTGATTAAAGGAGATCAGGTTGAGTTGTACTTTGAGTTGTAATTAGTTAGCTCAGTTAACTGAGTTAAGTCCAGTTAGATTAGTTCAAATAGTTTGTTGAACTAATTGTGAGTTCAGTTAGTTAATGCATGCATGCATGTAACTATTGCACTTCAGATAACTGAATATTCTCTCATAAATAACTCAAGCATGTCAGTTCAGACAAAGACCCAGTTGAGATCAAATGATGGTACATTGTACTATCAGTTGCAAGAATATTCCATGGAGGATATCTCTTGCATGCAGAAGGAATTCATTCCTTGGAGATTGCGCAGTTACTTTTGGATTTGATGAGTGTGTGATGAGGCCAATTCACACAGGTGGCAGCATTGGACTCCAAGGAAAATTGCACAAGGAAATAGGATGCTTGGAGGGCTGAGGGAAGGCATATATTGTGTTTATTCAATCTGTGAGCTATATTGTTGGATTGTACTGAGAGAAGAATAGCTTCTGAGATGATGCTTTGTAAAATCTAAACATATTTCCACTTGTATGATAATACAGAGATTGGGGTTTTTAGCTGAGGCTTTCCCTAGAGTATTCTTCTTTGTTCATGTGTGATTGATTTCCTATTCTCAGTTATATGGGTTCTATTTGATCTTTGCTCATATTCGATTAAGCTTCCAAAAAGTTTGTTGAAGAAGCAGATCTTGTATTTTTCTTTAGTATATTGCATAATCTGTTGATCTACAGCCGGAAATTCTACATCGTATCAGAGCAAAGGTGATCAAAGTGAAGAATAGTATACAAAGAAGGGAGAAGTTCGAAGCTTCAAGTTCCTGATTATAGAATTTGAATTCTTATCACATCTCAATTTCACTAATGGCGTTCAATGGTTTAAGACTCAAGTATGCCCTTGATGGCAACTTGAATTATATAGTCTAGAAGGATCGCATGGAAGCAGTATTAGAGGACAACAGTCTAAAGGACTCCATTGATTAAGAAGTCCCCAAGTCGATAACAACTAATGCTACAGAATTGGTAGAATGGAAGAAATGTGTGGCTAAAGCGAGGAGAATCCTTCTGGAGGGAGTTCGAGACCACATTGTCTCAAGCCTCCATGGGAAGGAGACGCCATTTTTAATGTGGAAAACATTGAAAGATCTATATAAAAACAACAGTGATTAGTGGAGGCTGGTGCTGAAAGACAAGCTTTGGAAAATCTAGTGTGAAAATGGTGACACTATCTCTACATATCTGAACAAGATCACCACCTATAGGGATGAGCTTGGAAGTGTAGGGATCACGAAAACTAATGATGACATGATGAGTCTTGCACTCCTCGGTCTTCCTAAGAGCTTGCATAGCTACCAAGACTCGGTTAATGGAAGAGAGAAATTTCCAGATTGGGAATGACTTTGGTCGGATTTGATGCAGGAGGAGATAAGAAGAAGCACCAGAGATGGATATTCATCAAAATAAAACGATGAAGAAAATCTAGCCTTAGCGAGTAAGGTGAGGAAAGGGAAAGGGAAGGCATCCCATCCCAAATTTGTTTCTTCCCATGGTGGGAAGAAGTTTGACAAATCTAAAGTGTGATGCTTTCATTTTCATGAGGTGGGTCATTATGCTATGAATTGTCCACAAAATAAATCTAGGAAGGGATCCTCGAAGGGATTAGACGGTGAGGCACTGGCCTCACAGTTCGAGTTGGATTTCTCTCTCATCGCATGCATGGTTTCATCCATGGTGGGATGTGTGTGGTACCTGGATAGTGGAACCTCTTTCCACATGTCTGGTGACAAGAATATTTTCAGTACCTTGGAGGGGAAGGATATCTAGATGTGGATCAAGATGGGCGATGATGGAAAGTACCATGTTTCAGGTGAAGGTACGGTTGTGTTTTAGAGGGAACATGGAGCTCCTCTCACCCTCACTGATGTAAAGTATATTCCAGGTCTGAAGAAGAATCTTGTGTCTATCACTATGCTAGAAGATAAAGGCTATGATGTAGTCTTTAGTAATGGAATGGTATTCCTGAGGCATATCGGTATTGGAAAGACCAAGACGATTGAGATTCGAGTTAAAAATATCTACAAGCTGGAGGTAGATGACTGTGTTGCACTGAGTTCCAAAGAAGAAGTGGTGCAAAGCCAAGATGTTGGTGAGCTATAGCATAGAAGATTGGTCCACTTGCAACATGGGGCCTGTTAGCTTCCTGCTGCGGCAGGTTATTCATATTTCATGAGTGACATTTTACAGGCCAAATATGTCGTACTTTGCATGCTGCAATGCTCCATATTTGCTTAACAGTCTCCAAGCAAAAAAGGCTACTTCAAGTTCATTCAATTGCCTTCCAAAAACTTTTGTAAAGTTATCCCGGTTTCGCCAATTTTCAGTAAAGGGAGGTCCAACAGCCTAATCTTGGTCTCCCTAGGTTTAAATTTTCTATTTTAGAATGTAGAGAATGCAAATCTGTCCAAACAGCTTAATCTTGGCAGATTCTTAGATAGGTAGAGAAGCAGAGGAGCCCAACAGCCTAATCTGGGCCCTTGGAAGAAATAAGGGTAGTATGTAGATAGGAAAGCATCAAAAGAAAAATGAATGATGGGTTTGCAAGTCTAAGTGCACCCAAATCAAAAGAATAAAAAATGTTAGGTAAGTAGGCTGGGTAGGTAGTTCTAAGATTGCTGAATCCTAATTGCTGATCAGTTCCAGACTTTCAGGTGTCATCTCATTCAGGACACAATCAGCAAGAAATTCTATGCGAGAAGCTCAAAAGAGGTATAACTAACTCCCATTCTCTGCTTTCCCTAATCATTAACTAACTTCCCCAAAAGAGGTCAAGATCTGCTTGACACCCTTAAGTTCCATCATTTTCATAACACTAGCTTGAGTAAAGATCTGCTTCACTCAAAGTTGTTCCATACTTTCCCTAAAGAATGGTCCTACCCCCTTGTAACAGCCTAAGGTCTCTCGAACTTAGCGCTTTCTTACCACCTCCATATTAAACACTAACATTATTATTTAGCTCCCTATTCTTCCCGTCCCCCTATTAATATTAAGTAAATTTCCCCTATGTAATATCCCTCCCCCTGGTTGAAAATAACCATAAGCACCCCCGGGAATTGCTCAGTTTACCTCAAACTTAGCAAGAACCCTTAACCTTCAAACCATCTCCCAGATACAATGGACTCCTTCCAGAGTATAAAATCCCTCTCAGGTAATCGGACCCCTTCCGAAACCTCAAAATGCCCTTCGCACGCACTTACTTGCTCTTTCCAACCAAAACTTACACTCTGCAGAACCTTAAAGCCAGATCGCATCGCAAGATCGCACTTTCCTCTCCATGCAAGTAATGACCCATCCGTCACCACCCGACGCGATATCGGCGGTCGGAAGTCACAAGCGCCAAATGCCCAACTCAAGCACCCTCCATTCCCCACCGATGCGATATTGCGATCTCATCGGAGCTAGTTCATCGCATTACCTCTAGTATCAACACCTCACCATGTAATCCTATACCAGGTACCCACCATAGCTGATGTCATTTGCCGTACAACTGACGTCATGCTGACGTCAGTAGCCAGAAAGCTAAAACTTCACGCAGGAAGAAAAATCGCACTTCAGAGCTCCAGAACAAGAAACAGAAGCAGTTTTTGATGCGCGATTAGCGCGAAGCACTAATCGCGCATCGCTACGGGAAATAGGCCATTTCGAGGAATCTTTGAGGAATCTTTTGATTTCTTAGCCCCTTGTGCGCCGAAAAACCCGAAAATCACCCGATCGTGCCAAAGTGATCCTGTTTAAAGACATCAACAGATCAATGACAAAGTTTAAAGTGTATTAGATCAAATCATCAAGCATCAAGCGTGTCAAAGAGTATCAGTCGACGGTGGGAGCCATCAATGTAGCGGAAAAGAGTATCAGTGAAAATCTTGAGCAGCGGCCCGAAGCAGGAGAACATTTAATACCTTCCAGCATATTCATAGAAAGAGGGTGAAGCCACTTGAAGCTCTCAAATCATAATTATTGCACATGTAACTCACACCAGAGTAGAACTACAGTTCCCAAAGCACAATCATTCCAGCAGCACCGCATCTAGCCCCTAAGGGCCCCATTGTCACCTTTTCTGATTCAGCTGCCCCTAGCGCAGCCAAAAAGATTTACTTGCATTTAATTCCAGCAACACTTAGATTTTTGAAGAGTTTTCTAGCAAACCTGTTTAGGTCGGTTGTAATGATGTCTTTTCGATATTCTGCTTATAAATACCACCCTGAACAATGTTGTGAGGGGTTGGTTGGTTGGTAGTAGTAGTTGGTCAGTCTCTTTCCAACATTTTCTCCGAGCAGAGACTCGCACTGTAACTGTCATAATTTCCATAATCAAAGATTGCTGAAACCATGGATTGCGAAACTACTTGATGTTTTCTCTTGGCCAAGGAATGATTACGGAATTCCTGTTCTTCTACATGATCCAATAAGTGTTTCTCTCCTCTATTTACTATTATGTTTTTCTTACCACCGTTCCTCCTTCTAAATTGCAGGAAAAAAGAATAGCTTAAGATTTGTTTCATTACACCTTAAGTTCAATTTCTGTATTTCTCGATGTTTTCTTCAGGAATAGCTATGAGCATGTATACTTAAATGATCTTGTTCACGCTGTTTATTTCACATATGAATGCATGTTTAGGAATTCTTAATTGCTCCTAGATCCCATTCATCCATTTCTCCTCTTTTTTCAGCATGATGAAATGATTCTCCTTTTCCTTTCATCCCTGATTTCCTACCATACTTTCAGCTGATTGATAATTGTATCCTGTATGGCTATCCCGCTCCGTATCCCCTTGTGACCAAGAAAATGCAAGAAAGCCTCAATCCGTGACTCCATGCCCAATGGTTGGAAACTTATCACACCTTACCTTGCCTCTTTGTTCGAGACTCCTACCTTCCATCCAATCACAAACAACACTCCCTTGAAGCCAGAAAGCTAGCCTAAAATCATCAACAAAAGTTGAATCATAAAGAGAGAGCCCTCTCCGATTGTAGGTGGGCTAGAACCTGCAATCCAAAGATTGGTTTGTGGTTACCTTGGCCGTATCCCTATTAGGAGCCTAGGGACAACCTGAGTGATTACATAATGGCGACTCCACTGGGGAACCTCCTCAGATAAATTCATTAAACCAGTCTGTAGCTCTACAGAGGAAGAAACTGACTTGTAAAAGCCTCGGTCAACCTGTACCTGTGTACTCCACTGGGGATTCAAGCGCTTGTTCATTTTTATAAACCCCACTGGAGAAAGTGCTCCTGTTCTTCAAAGTTTGTCACGCTTAGTTCTGGTCTTTGATGGTGGACAAATATCAGGCACTTCAAAGTCTAGGCATCCACTTGGTGACTCCACTTCAATTTCAATCAAAGGCTTCACTGAGGAACGAACCAATTTTACAGCCAAGTACTCCATGTCCCCAAGTATTAACAGTGAGAGAGAATGATCGAGTCCTGGGAGGATCTTCCATTTGATGAAGATTTAGATGAATGCAGAGAAATTTTATCAGAATTTGAGCTTAATGAAGAATTTTTCTGAGCAGTATTGTCAAAAATACCAGGCGGCCAGAATAAACTTTTCCTTGAGTTAGTTGTTGAAAAATATGAGAATGAAATCGAACTCTTGGAATCTCAGATACAGTCATACATTTTCCGCGACCCTAGAGAATTTTACCAAAATCTTCCTCCCCCAGTCCACAGGGAAATAGTGCTATCTCCTGAATTACAGTTTGAGTATGATCTGGGTTTCAAGGCGAAGACAGAAGGACCAGCTGCTAGGCTCATTACCAAAGATGCAACTACTCCATCTGACCAAGTAGACCCGGAATCATGCCGAAGTCTCCCTTCTCCAACTCAGGAGGAAATAGTGCTACCTGCTGACTTACAAACTCTGTATGATTCTATTGTCAAGACAGAGATAGAAGGGTTAGCTGCCAAGCTTACCACCGAGGACACAGCCGCTCCATCTGATCAAGAAGACCCTGAAGAAGTTTTCTCACATGATGATTTTATTGATCCTATTGCAGACTACATGGAACTTCTGCTTGACCCAAGTTCTTTAGCATGCTTTCTCAGTGAAGACAAAATACATCAACAACAACCGTTATATGCCACAACTTTCATTATGAGGGAATATACCCGAATGATTCTTGTACGTTCAGAGACCATCAGTCAGCAATTTCATCTTGTTTCTCAATTGCTTAAGTGGTTGCACTGGTTGTTTGATCTCACCTAACGGCAAAGTAATCGCTGGTTAGGGTAGGTAGGTAGGAGAAACAAGGCAGCCGGAGAAAACAATTTTGCAGAAGACAGCAACAACTAAAGACCAAGGCGTTCTGACCTGCTGTTCCTGACTTCTCACAAGGAGAAGCCATCCCCAAGTGGAGCCACTGTTAGCTTCCTGCTGCGGCAGGTTATTCATATTTCATGAGTGACATTTTACAGGACAAATATGTCGTACTTTGCATGCTGCAATGCTCCATATTTTCTTAACAGTCTCCAAGCGAAAAAGGCTACTTCAAGTTCATTCAATTGCCTTCCAAAAACTTTTGTAAAGTTATCCCGGTTTCGCCAATTTTCAGTAAAGGGAGGTCCAAACAGCCTAATCTTGGTCTCCCTAGGTTTAAATTTCCTGTTTTAGAATGTAGAGAATGCAAATCTGTCCAAACAGCTTAATCTTGGCAGATTCTTAGATAGGTAGAGAAGCAGAGGAGCCCAGCAGCCTAATCTGGGCCCTTGGAAGAAATAAGGGTAGTATGTAGATAGGAAAGCATCAAAAGAAAAATGAATGATGGGTTTGCAAGTCTAAGTGCACCCAAATCAAAAGAATAAAAAATGCTACGTAAGTAGGCTGGGTAGGTAGTTCTGAGGTTGCTGAATCCTAATTGCTGATCAGTTCCAGACTTTCAGGTGTCATCTCATTCAGGACACAATCAACAAGAAATTCTATGCGAGAAGCTCAAAAGAGGTATAACTAACTCCCCTTCTCTGCTTTCCCTAATCATTAACTAACTTCCCCAAAAGAGGTCAAGATCTGCTTGACACCCTTAAGTTCCATAATTTCCCTAAAGAATGGTCCTACCCCCTTGTAACAGCCTAATGTCTCTCGAACTTAGCGCTTTCTTACCACCTCCATATTAACCACTAACATTATTATTTAGCTCCCTATTCTTCCCGTCCCCCTATTAATATTAAGTAAATTTCCCCTACGTAATATCCCTCCCCCTGGTTGAAAATAACCATAAGCAACCCCGGGAATTGCTCAGTTTACCTGAAACTTAGCAAGAACCCTTAACCTTCAAACCATCTCCCAAATACAATGGACTCCTTCCAGAGTATAAAATCCCTCTCAGGTAATCAGACCCCTTCCGAAACCTCAAAATGCCCTTCGCACCCACCTACTTGCTCTTTCCAACCAAAACTTACACTCCGCAGAACCTTAAAGCCAGATCACATCGCAAGATCGCACTTTCCTCTCCATGCAAGTAATGACCCATCCGTCACCACCCGACACGATATCGTGATATCGGCGGTCGCAAGCACCAAATGCCCAACTCAAGCACCCTCCGTTCCCCACCGATGCGATATTGCGATCGCATCGGAGCTAGTTCATCGCATTACCTCCAGTATCAGCACCTCACCATGTCATCCTATCCCAGGAACCCACCATAACTGACGTCATCCGCCGTACAATCGACGTCATGCTGACATCAGCAGCCAGAAAGCCGAAACTTCACGCAGGAAGAAAAATCGCACTTCAGAGCTCCATAACAAGAAACAGAGGCAGTTTTTGATGTGCGATTAGCGCGAAGCGCTAATCGCGCATCGCTACGGGAAATAGGCCATTTCGAGGAATCTTCGGGGAATCTTTTGATTTCTTAGCCCCTTGTGCGCCGAAAAGCCCGAAAATCGCCCGATCGTGCCAAAGTGATCCTGTTTAAATACATCAGCAGATCAATGACAGAGTTTAAAGTGTATCAGATCAAATCATCAGGCATCAAGCATGTCAAAGAGTATCATTCGATGGTGGAAGCCATCAATGTAGTGGCAAAGAGTATCAATAAAAATCTTAAGCAGCAACCCGAAGCAGGAGAACATTTAATACCTTCCAGTAGATTCATAGAAAGAGGGTGAAGCCACTTGAAGATCTCAAATCATAATTATTGCACATTTAACTCACACCAGAGCAGAACTGCAGTTCCCAAAGCACAATCATTCCAACAGCACTGCATCTAGCCCCCAAGGGCCCCATTGTTACCTTTTCTGATTCAGCTGCCCCTAGCGTAGCCAAAAAGATTTACTTGCATTTAATTCCAGCAACACTTAGATTTTTGAAGAGTTTTCTAGCAGACCTGTTTAGGTCGGTTGTAATGATGTCTTTCCGATATTTTTCTTATAAATACCACCCTGAACAATGTTGTGAGGGGTTGGTTGGTTGGTAGTAGTAGTTGGTTAGTCTCTTTCCAACATTTTCTCCAAGCAGAGACTCACACTGTAACTGTCATAATTTCCATAATCAAAGATTGTTGAAACCATGGATTGCGAAACTACTTGATGTTTTCTCTTGGCCAAGGAATTTTTACGGAATTCCTGTGCTTCTACATGATCCAATAAGTGTTTCTCTCCTGTGTTTACTTTTATGTTTTTTTTACCACCGTTCTACCTTCTAAATTGCAGGAAAAAAGAATAGCTTAAGATTTGTTTCATTACACCTTAAGTTCAATTTCTGTATTTCTCGATGTTTTCTTCAGGAATAGCTATGAGCATGTATACTTAAATGATCTTGTTTACGCTGTTTCTTTCACATATGAATGCATGTTTAGGAATTCTTAATTGCTCCTAGATCCCATTCATCCATTTCTCCTCTTTTTTCAGCATGATGAAATGATTCTCCTTTTCCTTTCATCCCTGATTTTCCTACCATACTTTCAGCTGATTGATAATTGTATCCTGTATGGCTATCCCGCTCCGTATCCCCTTGTGACCAACAAAACGCAAGAAAGCCTCAATATGTGACTCCATGCCCAATGGTTGGAAACTTATCACACCTTACCTTGCCTCTTTGTTCGAGAATCCTACCTTCCATCCAATCACAAACAACACTCCTTTGAAGCCAGAAAGCTAGCCTAAAATCATCAACAAAAGTTGAATCATAAAGAGAGAGCCCTCTCCGATTGCAGGTGGGATAGAACCTGCAATCCAAAGATTGGTTTGTGGTTACCTCGGTCGTATCCCTATTAGGAGCCTAAGGACAACCTGAGTGATAACAGGGCCTTGAAGATCATTCAGCAGGTTTCTATTGGACTTCCCAAGGGAAAATGGAACAAATGGATACACACAAAGGTCGTACCTTGGGTAAGTATGCGAAATCTTCCTTCTAGGATCAAGACAGTAGAGTTGGATCAATATTGGAGCGAGTTCACTTAGATGTTTGTAGACCATTCTCTACAGCCTCCATCGCTAAACAAAGGTCTGTTATCACTCAGGTTGTCCCTTAGCTCCTGAAGGGATACGGCCGAGGTAACCACAAACCAATCTTTGGACTGTAGGTTCTAGCCCACCTGCAATCAAAGAGGGCTCTCTCTTTATGATTTAACTTTGTTGATGATGATTTTAGGCTAGTTTTTGGGTTCGGGATTCTTGTTTGTGTTTGGATTGAAGGAAAATGCTTTCAAGCAGAGAGGAAACTCATGAAGTGATAAGTTTCAAACAATTGGGCATGGAGTCATGGGTCAAGATTGCCAGTGCGTTTTCCTGGTCACAAGAGGAATATGGAGCAGGATAGATGCACATAACACAAATTTCAAACTAAAAAGATGAATGACATGTAAGGAATGAGAGGCACTTTAGAATCTCTCACTCAACTTAATAGAGGGAAGGGATGATCTCTATCTAGGGGCAATGAAGAATCCTTGGATAACTGTCATGTGTGATGAGGTTAGGGCAAACACGAGCCATATGCAATTCATTATGCCTAAACAAATGAAAAAATATAGAAACAACAGAAATTGAGCATAGAGTGTTATTAAACAAATTCTAAGCTAATCTTCTTTTCTGTTGTTTAGATGATAACTTATGAATGGAAAACAGAGGTAAAAAGCACTTATTGAGTTATGCAACAGCACAGGAATTCCATAATCACTCTTCAACCGTTAAACACAGTGAACAATCCATTATCCAAAGCTCATAAGCAGTCTTTGATTATAGAAACTATCAGGTATTACAGTGCGAGTCTCTCTCGGAGCAAAATCAGCTAAGGATAGCTTGTCAACCAACCAACCCTTAATACAGTCTTCAAGGATTTTTTTATCGTGCAAAAATCTCAAAATATTTATTACAACCGACCTAAAGCAGGTCTGCGAAAAAAATTTCTAAACCTAAATGCTGCTGGAATTAAATGCAAGTAAGTCCTTTGGGCTGTGCCAGAGGCAACTGAATCAAGTTGAGTTGATGAGGTGTCCTGTGTGACTTGGTGTAGAGGTTTTGTCATAACTGTGCATTGAGTTCTGGTCCACTGATCTTCTGTGAGTTTAATGTGCATTCATTTGTGCTGGTGAGCCTTCAATGCGTCTTTAATTGCTTCTTGACTTTCAGAGCTTTCCTTTTAATGTTGGATCTGCCTCAAGCCCTGAGAAAATCTTCTCTGATACACTTTTCCGCTACATTGATGGTCTTCGTCGCTTCCTGATACTCTTTGACGTGCTTTGTGTCTGCATATTTGATTTGATACTCTTTAATCTTTGTTGTTGGTCTCTCTCTGTCTTCAAATTCGTTTAATCTGGCAAAATCGGGCAACTTCGGGCTTTTTCGATGCAAAAAGGGCTAAGGAATCAAAAGATTCCCTGAAGATTCCCCAATATCGCTCATTTCCCGAGCTCCGAAGCTCGAATTTCGCGCTTTCGCATTTTTTCCTTTCTTTTGGCTGCTAACGTCAGCATGACGTTAGCTGTACGGCAGATGACGTCAGCATGATGTCAGTTGTACGACGGATGATGTCAGTGAGGTGACGTGGCAGGGTGATGTGGCAATGATTTGGTCGGCAGGGCAATTCATATGTTACTGCGATGTGATATACTTCTTTCGATGCAATCGCAATATCGCATCGGCGGAGAATGAGAAGGTATTTATTTTGGAAATGCGACGCTTGCGACCGCCGATCGCCGATATCGCAATAGCGCATTGGGCAAAAAGGAAAGGGGCACACCTATGTGGTATACAATATTGCGATATGCCGATTGCGAGATGGAATCACCGGAGCGTCCATTGGGAAGAAACAACGGTGAGACATAATACTCTTGCGACCTCCGATTGCGATAATCGCATTGGAGAGGTTTCACAAGGATCAGAAGAATGTTAAGGCAATCGGAAAGGGTTTACTGCGATCGAAAGGAGTGAGTATGTGCATTTGAAGAGTATTTGAGGCCTCGGAAGGGGTCCGATAACCTAGAAAGGAATTTTATGCTTTGGAAGGAGTCCATTGCATTAGAAGATGGTTTGAAGGGGCAGCATGAGGGTTCTTGCCAAGTTTCCGATAAACTAGCAATTCCTGGGGGTACTTATGGTTATTTTCAACCAGGGGGAGGGGATATTTACTTAAGGGGATTATTTTCATAGTTTTAGTAGGGGGATGGGGAAAATATAGGGAGTTAAATAATAATGTCAGTAGTTAATATGGAGATGTCAAGAAAGCACTAAGTTTCAGAGATCTTAAGCTTCAAAGGGGAGATATAGCTGTGTAGAGAAAGTATAGACCTTCTTTGAGTGAAGCACATCTTCACCAAAGTTAATGACATGGAGAATGATGAAACTAAGAGATATCAAGCAGATCTTGAACTCTTTTTGGGGAAATTAGTTAATGATTTGGGGAAGATGAAGAAAGGGAAGTTAGTTATGCCTGATTTGAACTACTCCATATGAAATTGCCTGATGACCGTGACCTGAGTAGAGATGATACTTTAAAATCATGGAAATGAACAAAAATCAAGATTCTGCAACCTCAAACTTAGCTACCCAGCCTACTTACCTAACATTTTTTCTTCTTTTGATTTGGGTGCACTTAGACTTGCAGACCCAACATTTCAATTTTTTCTTTTTTATGCCTTCCTATTTACAAACTACCCTTATTTCTTCCAAGGGCCCAGATTAAGCAGTTGGGCTCCTTTGATTCTCTACCTATCTAAGAATCTGCCAAGATTAAGCTGTTTGGACAGATTTTCATTCTCTATATTCTAAAACAGGAAATTGAAACCTAGGGAGACCAAGATTAGGCTGTTTGGACCTCCCTTTAGCTGAGAATTGTACAAAACTGGAATGACTCTTCAAAATTGGAATGTAGTAGATGAACATTGAGTAACCTTCTTTCCTTGGTGACTGTTTAGCAAATATGGAGCATTGCAGCATGCAAAGTATGACATATTTGGCCTGTGAAAATGTCAATCATGAAATATGAGTAACCTGCTGCAGCAGGAGGCTAACAGTGGCTCCACTTGGGGATGGATTTTCCTTGTGAGAAGCCAAGAACAGCAGGTCAGATTGCCTTGATTCTTCTGTTATGGCTGTGCTTTGAACTTCTTAGTGTTGACTGTTGGATAGATTTGAACTTTTGGACTAATACCAGCACTTTCCCTTAACTATTTTGTTTTTAAATTGTAAAGCACTGCCTACTTTCTTCTACGTGCTTTTAGTATTATGGACTCTTACAAAAATAAAATCAAAAGTGTTGATATATACAAACATTCTATGTACAGAAAATAACACCGCCTGCTCTTTTCAATCAAAAGGATCATTGTAGTGTTTTAGCATTCGACCATTGACAGGGCCTTCTTCAGCTGTGCTGCCATCTAGAGATTTGAGAAAATATGTATTATTGCCTTGCACAACACTGATAATGTATGGACCTTTCCACAGAAAATCGAATTTTGCATGTTTTCCCTTTTCCTCTCTTCGTGAGTCCCATCCTAGAACTTTGCTTCCCACCCAGAAATATTATGCTTTAGCTTTCTTATGAAACATCCTTTTGAGTTTTTGTTGCGGTATTTGAGCTTTGTCGTAGACTTTCTCTCTGGTTTGCTGAAGATGAATGGTTTGATTAATTCTTCTCTGCATGTCATTTGGTTCATCCTGAATTTCCTGCAATAGTTTAATAGTAGGAATGCCCAAAGATGAAGGAAATTTGGCTTCGATGCCATATAATACTTCATAAGAGCTCATCCCAATGGATTTCTTGGTGGAAAGTCTGTCTGCCCACAGAGCATTTGTGAGCTTCCTATGCCAGTTCTTTTTGTTTTCCTCCAGCAATTTCTTTATGATATTGATGAGGCTTTTGTTGGACGATTCGGCCAAGCCATTACCTTGAGGGTAGTAAGCTATGGAGTGGCCCAAGGTAATGCGGTATTTATGGCAGAAGTTGATCATCTTTTTGGATTTGAAAGCAGCAGCGTTGTCAGTGATGATTTTCTCAGGGCAGCCAAATCTAGAAAGGATATTGCTCTCAAGGAATTGGATAATGGTGGAGTCGTTGGCTTGCCTACATGGAATGGCTTCAATCCACTTAGTGAAATAATCGGTGGCTTTTAAAATCCACTTGTGTTGGCCTGAGAAAGAGGGATGAATTTCTCCAATGAAGTCGAGACCCCATTGTTGAAAGGGTTTCTCGGTTGAAATGGGCTTGAGGGGCAAGGGCAGTAATTTTCTTTTTCCTTCAAAGATTTGGCATTTTTGGCATGAAACAACAAACTTCTTGACATCTGCAAATAGAGAGGGCAAATAATAACCAACCCTTAAAATCTTGTCAACCGTGGACTTCCAATATAAGTGTCCTTCACAGTCCCCTGCATGGAATTCTTTCATGATGATGTTAGTTTCATTCAAAGTCAAACAATTAAGCAACATACCTTCATGATTTTTCAAAAACAAAGCACCATCTATGACACAAAATTTTGAGGATTTCATCCTTAAAAATCTTTTCTTGGTTCTGGACAATCCTGGGGGAGCACACAGGTTTAACAATACAAAGCAAATATCAGCATACCATGGGGATTGCAAAAAGGTTTCACTGATCTCTGGAGTCGCCAGCTCCGGTTCATTGTCCAGTTGATTGATGTCTAAGGCTTGGAAGTTTGTTTCGGACATTAGTTTGGCTAAACCTTGTCCCTTTATCAACTTGGTGGTCTTATTTTAATGTCGTATTCAAGGATGCTGGTAATCCACTTGCCTCTTTTGCCTTCTAGTCCCTCTTGAGTTAATATATCCTTTACTACAGAGTTAGGGACATAGGCAATCACGTGGCAGCATAAGATGTAAATTCTGAAATATTTGATGGCTTTGACCAGGGCATAAGCCTGCTTTTCCATAATCTGATATTTCAGGGTGCATCCCTTAGAGCTCGGATGAAGAAAGAAATTGGCTTTTCGTTACCTTGATCATCTTTTTGCAAAAGGACGGCGGCTATAGTGTGCTCAGACGCAAAGGAAAAAATGATAAACTTTTTGTCGAATTGAGGACTGGTGAGGACAGGCGTTTGAGTCAAGGCAGTTTTTATACTCTCAAATGCTTGCTTGGTTTCAAGAGACCATTTTACCTTGGCATCCTTCTTCAACATGTTGCTCAATAGCCTTATTAGCTCAGCTAGGTTTGGGATAAATCTCCTTAGGAAATTGATCTTTTCAAGGAATGCTTGCAGTTCCTTTATGTTTCTTGGATAGGGGATTTGGAGGACGGCTTGAATTCTTTCAGGGTCAATTCTAATCCCGTATTTTGATATGATATGGCCCAGAAGCTTGCCTTCCTCAAGGGCAAACAACGATTTCTTGGGATTCAAGGAAATGCCATATTTCCTGCATGTCATGAAAATTTGCCTTAAGTGCTTAAGGTGCTCTTGGTCAGATTTGGAGAATGGGGTTAGATAATCAAGGTAAACAACAAGGAAATCATGTATCTCCTTGGCAAATGCAATATCCATTGCCCTTTGAAAGGTAGCACTAGCGTTTTTCAGCCCGAAAGGCATTTTAACGTACTTAAATGTTCCCCACGGTGTGGTAAAGGCTGTCTTGTCCTGGTCATCCAGGTGAACAAGTATTTGATTAAATCCTGAAAATCCATCTAGTAAAGAAATTCTAGAG
>APFE030662596.1:108835-119861 GCA_000404065.3 Pinus taeda
GATTGAAGAAGAATCTTATCTCTATGGCGATGTTAGAAGACAAGGGATATGATGTTGTTTTCAGCGAGGGAAAGGCTTTCCTGCGCAGCAAGACAACTGGAGAAACCCAGAAGATAGGAGTTTGAGTCAAGAACCTTTATTAGTTGCATGTAGATGGCTACTCAACAATGGCATGCAAGGCAGAAGGAGTGGTGAGCTGGGATGATGGTGAGCTGTGGCACCAGAGATTGGGCCACCTTCACCATGGAGCCTTGAAGATACTATAGCAGATATCTACTGGGCTTCCTAAAGGCACTCTTGCGTAGTCAGATCAGTGTAAGAGGTGTATTTTGGGAAAGTTTGTGAAAGCCAACTTTCATGAGAAGGATAGTCATGCCATGACGATCCTTGAGAGAATTCACATAGATGTGTGTGGACCTTTCTCGGTTGCTTTGACAGCAAAGCACAGGCACTACGTCATCTTTGTTGATGATTTCTCCCGAAAGTGCTAGATCCGAGTGAGACATACTCAAAGTTCTGTGAGTTCAAAGCACTAGTCGAGAAGGAATAAGGGAAGAAGGTGAAGGCTCTTAGGAGCGACAATGGTGGTGAATTCATCTCTGGTGAGTTCAAGGACTTCTGCAACACATAAGGGATTCGAAGAGAGCTCATAGCTCCCCATAACTCATATCAAAATGGGGTTGCTGAGCGGAAGAACAGAATGATCGTGGGTGTTGCACGGGTGATGTTGCATGATCAGGGCTACTCATTCACTTGTGGGCAGAGGCATGCAATACTGCAGTATATGTGCAGAACCGTTGTCCTCACAAGGTACTTGGCATGAGTACACCTGAGGAGGCTTATTCTGGGAAGAGGCCTGATATTTCCCATTTGAGGATTTTTGGTTCTCCTGTTTACATGCATGTGACGAAGGATGCCAAGAAGAAGTTGGAGCTGACCGCAGAGGTTGAGATATTTGTGGGGTACATTGATACGCCCCATAACTATCATGTGTATTTGCTAGACAGTCGCAAGACTGTTGTGTGACGGGATATAAAATTTCAGGAGGAGAAAGCCATGAAGTGTTTGCTTGAGAGGGAGCCACACTTGCATGCAGATGAGGAGCTATTAGTTCCTAAGGATGAGCTTCAAGATGTGGATCAGCCACAAAAGGAAGTTCATGGAGTGGAAGAGACCACTCATGCAGCACCAACCATCAGAGGGCGAAAGTGCACTACAGAAGCTGAGCGACTGGCTCAAGATGCACAAAAGGTTGTAGGACCACCTACAGTAGAGCGTAGGCAGAGACAGTCACCGAATCGGTACACTGGATACATGTCTCTTGTGAGCAAATGTGTCATGACGGAGCCATCCTCTTTCGAGGAAGCTGTGGAGGATCCCGCATGGGTAGATGCCATGGTGGAAGAGTATGATTCAATTGTTAGAAACAATACATGGGAGATTGTCCCAAGACCGGAAGGGAAATCAGTGGTGGGTTCAAGATGGATCTACAAAGTGAAGCAGGCAGCTAACGGGAGTGTGGAGAAGTAAAAGGCAAGATTTGTTGCCTCAGGCTTCTCACAGATAGAGGGGATCAATTATGAGGAGACCTTTGCACCTGTCGCAAGGTATTCTTCCATACGGATGATCTTGCTCTCTCAACGCAGATGGGGTGGCACATTCATCAAATGGATGTGAAGACTGCGTTTCTTAATGGAGTCATTGAGGAGGAAGTGTACATAGAGTAGCCTGAAGGTTTCAAGATCTTCAGCAATGAGTCGCATGTGTACAGGCTCAAGAGAGCATTGTATGGGTTGAAACAAGCACCTCGTGCTTGGTACACATGGATAGACAGCTATTTCAATGGACTTGGATTCTCCAAGAGTGAGGCGGATCCTAACCTATACCAGATTGTGGTGGAGGGTAAGTTGCTTATCATTGTACTATATGTAGATGATTTGATTCTAACGGGAGATGAGCTGTTGATACTTTCATGCAAGGAGGATCTTGCTCAGGAGTTTGAGATGAAGGACTTGGGCCTCCTTCATTATGTCCTAGGATTGGAAATTTGGTAGCGTAGTGATGGAGTGTTTGTTTCTCAGGGTAAGCATGCTCAGGAGATACTGGAGAAGTTCAACATGCATGGCTGCAAGCCTGTTGATACTCCTCTTCCTGGAGGTTGGAGGAAGGAGGATGCTACTTCAGCGAAGGTAGTAGATGCCACTGTTTATCCATAGTTGGTGGGGTCGCTTATGTATCTGGTCAATACACGACCAGATATATGCTATGCTGTTAACCAGCTTTCACAAGCTATGGTTAAGCCTACCAAGCTCTTCTGGAAGGTGGGCAAGCATGTATTGCATTATATCAAAGGCACATCAGGATATGAATTGTGGTACAGACAGGAGGATGAGGTGAAGCTATGTGGCTTCATGGATACAGATTGGGCAGGGAGCCCAACAGACAGAAAGAGCACATCTGGAGGGATCTTCAGTATTGGATCGACAATAGTTTCTTGGTATAGTAGAAAGCAGACATCCGTGGCACTCAGTTCCGCGGAGGCCGAGTATATGGTAGCAAGTTTGGCTGCATGCGAGGCTATATGGATGAGGAAGATCCTGGCCGGGTTGTTCGGGTCTCATTTGGATCTTACTGTGATTTACTGTGATAACCAGAGTTGCATTAAACTCTTGGTTAATCATGTATTTCAAGATAAATCCAAACACATCAACATCAGGTACCATCATATCAGAGATTGTGTGTAGCGGAGAATCATGTTACTTTCATATATTCCCACATAGGATCAGGATGCTGATATCTTGACGAAGGAGCTCACCAGGAGAAAATTCGAGTACTACCGAGACACGATAGGGTTTGCTAATAATCCATATCTTGTTGAGAGGGAGTGTTGAGAATGCAACAAGATTATATATCTTAGTGGAAAGAAGTCGCCTTCAGTAAGTGGGCCTGCTGGCTATTTTTGGCACAAGTCTATTTTTAGACATATGGATCATGGTCTATGAGTTGCGGGATGCTATTTGTGGATGATTGGTAAAGTTGGTAAAAATAGATGTACCTCTATTTTTAGACATATGGGCGGAGTCTATTTTTAGACTGCCAGGCTAAAAATAGAACAGTCGAATATTATTAGCCCTTAATAATATTTGGAATATAAACATTATCTTATTCTCTTGGAGCACTTCAGTTCGAGCTACAGATGTGGCACATGCAACTGCTAGAAGGAAATACGCTTTTCTTGTGGGTTAACTTGAGCTATTGCATGGAGGACTTCAGCTAGAACTTCAATGATTGAGTTCTGTGGAGTTGGATCAGGAGTTGATGGAGTTGTGTTCAGTTTGACTTAGTTGAACTAGTTGTAGTTAGTCTAACTGGAAAATAGACTAATGTTGAGTGATGTGAATTAGTTATTAATTAATTCACAAATTATTAACTCATAAAGCAACTGAAGAATACATCAGTTAACTCAGTGCATGGATAGAGCAATGGAGACAAGTGTTAGAGGTAAGTGAAAGGGCAAGACAACTATCAGTTGTGACTATAGTTGTACATGTGATTTGCACAATCAGTGGGATTGAGTTGCCAATGAGTATTGAGTAGTGTTACACAATGGAAACAGGTGAATAGTTCAGCTATCCTCATCCATTCTCTATGCAGGATTGTGCAGTGGAGGCGGTCAAGCAACAGAGGTGATTTGAGGCAGTGATTGATTCAGAGCTATGTTGTATTGTGTGTAACAGGTGGAGCTAGTATTGTACTGTGTACTGTCACATGAACTCAATCAATATAATATATAGATATTTGTGGGGTTTTCAGCTTTATACTTTCCCCGGGTACATACTGTATTGATATGTGTGATTGATGCTTCAATGTGTGCATGTGTATGTTTCTGAATACTGCTAAATTGATGATCAATGCAGATGAGATTATGTATTATGCATGCATTCCACAATAGTGTATAATCAGGATAATCTCGGTTGAATTAGTGTCATATTATTTATGAAATTCATACAATTTCCACTTGCATGATAATATAGAGATCGGGTTTTTAGCTGAGGCTTTCCCCAGGGTATTCTTCTATGTTCATGTGTGATTGATTTCTCATTCTCAGTTATATGTGTTATATTTGATCTTTCTTAGATTCAATTAAGCTTCTGCAAAGTTTGTTCTAGAAGAAGATCTTGTATTTTGCTTTAGTATATTGCATAATCTGTTGATCTACAGTGGGAAATTCTACATGCAATGCTTTTGTTTGTTCTTGAAACAAATCTAGTGTACACTAGATTTTTTTCACTGCCAAATGATTATAATTGCGCTAGAAACAAATATAGTGTGCACTAGATTTTTTTTACTATGTGATGCTTGATTTTGTGTTAGAAACAAATCTAGCATGCACTGCATTTTTTTACCATCCAATTCTTATAATTGTGCTAGAAATAAATATAGCGTGTATTGTATTTGTTTTACTTTGCAATGCTTGTTTTTGTTCTCGAAATAAATCTAAAGTATGCTATATTTTTTTACCTTGTGATATCGACACCCCCTCCCTCTTCATATTCCAAATAGGGCCACACCCCCACATACTATGGATTTGGCCAAGTGGAAAATAGTCATTCGATAGGAGGGGCAGAATTGAGAGGTGGAATTGTGATAACAGGACACCATCCATCCAATTATGGGCTGTTGATCTCGTCGTATACCCCATTGAACTCTTGTTCTCCAATAAAATTTATTTTTAAAAAATGAGGTTACCTTTTAAACTTCTTTCAATCTATAAGAAACTTCAATGCAAAGAAGGTTTTTCTTGATAACCTTTCTGAATTCTCTGATCATAGAGGCTCTATGAACAATTTCTAGTGCCCTGAGCTCATTTGTAGTTTTTTCATTCAAATATTTTATTATTTTATTAGCTTTTGGGAAGTTATATTTTTATTCATCTTTAATTATGTTTATAACTAACTCTACCTTTTCTAGTGGAATAACTTTCTCTACAACAATATGAATACAGTCCCAAGTTGAGTGTGTTGCTTGTGTAATTTCATCCTAGACTATCCATTCTTCTTCCAAGAGGAAAATACCCTTTAATTTTGTTTTGAGTTTATTAATCTCTTCCTGAGCAACTTGCTTGTCATATATGAACATGTCATTTCTTTTATTTTCCAAGATAAGTCACGTTTCTTTAATATTTTGCTACTTTCATGCTTCTTCTAAAGTACCTTGTGTTTTTCTCAATTCAATGTTTGAGAGCTTGAGATCAACTAATACTTTGGATAACTACTCTAAAGGATCTTGGGAATCCAAGTCAACTAAAATGGGAGGAATACAAACATGGTTTTGAAGGGAGTGCTCCAAATCTTGAATCTTCTCTTTCAAGATGGTAACTTTAATATTATTTTGTATAAGTTGTCCCGTTAATTTTTATGTCTCCTTTTCTACTTGGAAAAGCTATGTTGTCTAGAAATGTTCAGCGCTTCACATATTCAACTTTTTCCTCAAAGATTGCATTTCCACTTCAATATTTTATGATATGACCTCAATTGTTTCTCTATCAATAGGATCAAACCCCAATTTGACTATCAACTTTTTACATTCTTCTAGCTAGGCTTGTTTGGCCCTAGAATATTCCTTTCCTTCCTTCAAATGATTAGTAGCTTTTTCAAGCAACTTTTTGATTTAGTTACTTTTAAGGGACTTTTGGTAAGATCACTAAAAATTAGCTCTCCATCTTGTTTGTGCAAATTGATTTTGTATCGCATAGGAATTTAACTTATATCAATAGGCAAGTTGATGGCTTTGTAATTTGACCTTACTGGTATTGATTGAACATTGGGATGTACCAATGAAAAATTTAGTTGATTTGTTTCTAAGTATGTTGCTGAAAGAATTCTTGTTTGATAATCTACAGTGGATTGTGTTGACAATGGTGAGGTGATATTGTTTCCTGTGTTTAGGCTCTTCTCTGTAATTTGTTGATAACTCCTTTGCAGAATTTTTATTTGAGATGGAATCTTCCCAACATGGCATTCTATAATATTAGAAGAGGTAGAGGAAGGAGTTAACCATTAGGGATTCTCCAGCTGCATTTCAAAACCAATTTGTTGTGAAGTTTTTTCCCTCAATCTGATATTTATATTTTAAATATCATCTTCCTCTTGAATCTTAGCCCTCTTTTATTCTTGTTGATCTTCCATCTTAACATTCGATTACTTTGAGATAGACCTTTTTAAGCGCTTTTCTTTCATTGTAGGAGTTTCAATAACAATTTATTGCTCCCTTGAGATTTCAATTAAAGGTTGACCCAATGGATTGTTAACCCAAGCTTCTTGATTTTCTAACTTATCTAGCTCTGGCTTAGTATCATGAATAAGAGGCCTTGAGCCAACATTCACTCTTCTATCATAGATAATATGATAAGGATCATATTTCCAAGCTTCACCTTTTTCAAAATTGAATTCTTTCATCATATCTTCTATCTATTTGACAACCTCTCTAGTATTAACAATAAAGGGTCCCATGGACTTCTCAAGTTTAAACATGTACTCCTTATGCCTAGAGACAAAATGTATTTGATCAACATTTAAACTTTGTCTTATAAATTCTAGAGATAAAATACTCATTGGAAAGAATATTGGAAGGAAATAAGGTCATACGTCTACTCCATATGGTCACACCTATGTGTAATCTTAAAAAGTGAAATATCGTCCCACTCTAGTGTCCTTGCTGAGTTGTATTTGCTCCTTTGCCTTTGAAAAAATTATAGGAGGAACTTGATCATTTATAGTTGTAAAATCCACAGACATAAAATAAGATAAATAATGAGAAAATATTTCATGTTGCTCCTCACTTTTTGGTTAAACTTGTCTAATTAACCATTGAATTTAGCTAACTTTGTGCATCTAACATAATTAAATGTAGATGGTTGAACTTGTCAACATGTATATATATAAATAGATGAACTAAAATTAAAGGTATCTAAAACATCAAACATTTGGAAAATGTTGAAACTAGAAATTGATTGATTGAGCCAAGTAGGTGGGTATATCTAGGGTAACACCTGGTTATAATAGGAGACTAAGAAAACCTAAATATTTTTCATTCACAATTTCACTATTGTCCCCTCCTAGAATAGAGAGAATAATGTTTAAAATGCAACAAGAAAACCTTGATTTAATTTTCCCTTGAATTAAATTAGGAGAAAAATTATAATTCCACATCACAAGACAAATTGTACGAGTTAACTAAGTTAATTTTATGTATTTGGTTCACATAATTCAAGTTGAGGGCCTAACTTGAGTCATGTAGAGTGTCTCCTACTTTATAGGATCCCTAGTTGAGTTTATTTGAGTTGTAATTAATTAATTTAGTTTCACTGAGCTAAAGTCAGTTAAACTAGTTCCAACTGATGGAGGAACTAGTAGGAGGTATAATAGTGGGGTGCTACTTCATCTGTTAAATCAGCTAACTCATAATTCAACCATAAATAACTGATGCGTATGAGATTTGAGAGTTACCCAATTAAGATTGGAGTTCAATGGAAGTGTACTATCAGTTGTATAATCATCCAAATTGTATAGGTGGTGCATGTATTCAGAGGAAGACCTATGATGGATTGCACAATTCCAATTGAGTAAATTCCCTAATTAATAGGGGTTAATTACCAAGGAAATAGTGTAAGGAAATAAGGACTTGGGCAAGCATAAAATTGGTTAAGTATTGTCCAAGGCATGTCTAGGAAGTAGTGAGATAGATAGAGAGAGTGCAAGGGTTGCTCAAGCTTGACCAACACATTGTAATATTCACATATTTTCTGACTTATGCAATGTACATATAGTAGGGTTTTTAGCTAGGGCTTTCTGCAAGAAATCATTGTGTAATGTGTTGATTGAATTCTCTCTCTTGTATTCTTCGTGATTTCTCGATCAATTATTTATTTTCGCTGATAAGTAGAATAGATTAAAGTCTTTTTTTTTAGAAAATTACCTAAGAATTTTGAATCTACAAGGAATTTTTACATGATATTAGAGATAAAATCACAGTAGAAGAGAAGAATATGATTTTGTCTTTGCAGGTGAAATCGAATTTGCAAGATCATTCTTTAGAGCTAGTAGGATGTCGTTCTATGGATTGAGACTAGAGTATGCCCATAAGGATAAATTGAATTATATTGGTTGGAATGATAGGATTGAGGAAGTGTTGTAAGACATTGGGCTAAAGGAATTCGTAAATAATGATATTCCTAAGCCTCCAATAACTGATGCTCAAGACTTTGCAGAGTGGAATAAATGTGTGGAAAAGGTGAGGAGGATTATACTAGAAGGAGTTTGAGATCATATTGTCTAGAATCTCCATAGGAAGGATACACCATATGCAATGTGGCAAGCCTTGATAGAATTATTTAAGAACAATAGTGACCACAGGAAGTTGGCATTGAAGGAAAATCTTCGAAAGATCAAGATGGAGAAGGTTGACATAATACCACATTACCTGAGAAAGTTCACCCAATGTTGGGATGAGCTTGGGAGCATTGGTATAGTTTTTGAAGATGGTATGGTCATCCTAGCACTTCTAGGAATTCCCAAGAGCTGGCACAACTACCAGGATTAGGTAAATCTGAGGAAGCATCTACCAAAGTGGGAGAGTTTGTGGTCCAACTTGGTGCAAGAAGAGATAAGGAGGAACACTAGAGATGGAACTTGATCCAAGAATTATGGTGACGATAATTGTGCCTTGGCTAGAAAGGAAAAGAAAGGGAAAGGGAAGAAATCCCAATCTAAAGGGGATTTCAGTCAGGATGGAAAGAAGAAGGACTTGTCAAAGATCAAATGTTTTCATTGTCATGAGCTGGGACATTATGCCATGAATTGTCAACACAAGAAGGTCGGAAATAAACCCTCAGGAGGAGTGGTAGGTGAAGCTTTGAGTTCATAATTCAATTTGGATTTCACCCTCATTGCATGCATGGTGACATAGGTGATGGGTAGTGTGTGGTATCTATATAGTGGAGCCTCATTCCATATGACTGACAATAAATAATTTTTCAACGACTTGGAGGAGGAGGACCTACAGATGCACATCGAGATGGGAGATGATGGAAGGTATAATGTGACCAACATTGGTACTGTTAATTTTCAGAGGGAGTCTGGTTCTCCTCTCACATTAAAATATTTCATGTATGTTTCGAGACTAAAAAAGAATTTAGTTTCAATTGCTATGTTGCAAGACCATGGCTACAATGTGATATTTAGCAAAGGAAAGGATTTCCTTTGTCACCTAGCCATAGGATAAGTGGAGTGGATCGAGGTTTGAGTGAAGAAACTCTACAAATTGGATGTAGAAAACTATGTTGCTTTGAGCATGAAAGAAGAGAAGGTGTAGAGTCGAGACATTGGTGAATTATGGCATAGAAGATTGGGCCATTTCACCATGAAGCCGTGAAGATCATGCAACAGATTTCGACAGGACTTCCCAAGGGTGCACTAGAGTAGTGAGATACATGCAACAGGTTTTATTTGGGAAGTATACCAAATCCACCTTTTATGATAAGGACATTTGATTGCAAGAGATTTTCGAAATAGTTCACTTAGATGTGTGTGGACCATTCTCGATAGCCTCCATAGACAAGAACATGTATTATGTGATATTTGTAGATGATTTCTCACATAAGTGCTGCATTTTCTTCTTGTAGAAGAAAGATCAAACATTCTCTACATTTTATAAATTGAAAGCACTTGTTGAGAAAGATATTGGCAAGAGAGTGAAGGATATCAAGAGTGATAGTGGTGGAGAATATGTGTCAAATGAGTTCAATAACTTCTATGCATCAGATGGCATTTGATGGGAAATTATAACACCCCATAACCCACAACAGAATGGGGTGGCTGAAAGGAAGAACATAAGTATTGTGGGATATGCATGAGCGATGTTACATGATCAAGGCCTATAGTTATACTTGTGGGTTGAAGCATGCAACATAGATGTATATGTGTAGAATAGGAGTCATCATGAGATTCTCGGGGTGAGTACACCAGAAGAAGGATTTTTAGGGAAGAAACCAGATGTGTCACTTCAGGATATTTGGTTCATCAGTTTAGTGTCATGTTACTAAGGATGAAAGTAAAAACCTAGAGCCGATAGCTAATTTGGGCATATTTTTTGGGTATACTGATACACCTCAAAATTATTGGGTGTACCTTCCATCTCACAAGATGATAGTTGTTCATAGAGATGTCAAGTTTGATGAAGAGAAGTTCGTGCGATATTCCCTTGAAAGGGAGCTTCAGTTACATGTATATGCAGAGCTTTTAGCTCTAAAGGAAGAACCTCAGGATGATGTGGAGCAGAGAGTGGAAGAACCCACTCATGTAGAGACATCCAAAGATGGAAGGAGGAGTACTGGAGAAGTTGACATATTGATGCATGATGTTAGACTAAATGTGGGATCACCCACATCATAACATAGGAAGAGGATGTCACCACATTGTTACACTGACTGCATGGATCTTGTTAGTGTCAGTCTTTACAGCCTTCCTCTAGTGATCAAACATGCTCTTACAAAGTGATTTTGAAGTGTCAAGGTCAAATTTTGTCATTTGAGTGAGTCTTCAAGCAAAATTTGGTCACTAGGCATTAGGTCTAGGGTTTGCCCAAATGTCATCCATGTCATCATTCAGCTGATTCTATCATCATTCATAGGGTTTTGATTATCATGTCAGTGTCTAATGAGTCATTTTACGTCTTGTTCATGCTTCAGTTGCGCCCAGGCAAGGTCATTTCCCTCTCCTAGGGTTTTGAAGCCATTTTCTCTCGGATGGTCAAATCATCGGAAAAACCTATTTCCTGATGTTCATACACCTTCCCCTATCCTTCATGTACCTTATCAAACACTTCCCATCCCTTAGATATGCCAAATTCGTCATTTTTGCACAAACCCTAGTTTCTAGCTACAACCTGGCAATTTTCTAGGTTTGGCCTGTGATTTGCCCTTTTGGACCCCTTCCCCTCACTCAATCTCTGAGATTCCACTTTCCCC
>APFE030662601.1:0-17352 GCA_000404065.3 Pinus taeda
TTTATTAAAAGAATTTACTATGGTGTTATAAAACCTAAACTATAAACCCTAAACCCCAAACCATAAACCCTAATCCCTGATAAATTAGTAACCCTTTAAAAAGTGGTTTGTAACCCTTTTATGTGTGTACTAAAAGCACTTAATAAAGTTTCATTAACCCTAAACCCTAAACTCTAAACCCAAAAACCTAAACCCTAAACCCTATAAACTAAACCCTAAACTATAGGCATTTTATAACATTTTTAAAAGCATTTTTGAAACTTTTATTAAGTTTTTATTAAAAGAGTTTACTAAATCGTTAAAAACCTTACACCATATACCCTAAAACGTAAACCCCAAATTTGAAACCCTAAAACCCAAGCGCTAAACCCTAAACCACAAACCCCAAGAATTTTATAACAGTTTAAACCATAAACCATAAAGAGAAAAACCTAAACCCCAAAACCTAAACCCTCAACCCTATATCCAAAACCCCAAACCCTACACCCTAAACCGTAAACCCTAACCATTTTATAGAATTTTACAAATTGTTTTGTAACTTTTATCTAAGTGTTTATTAAAAGCATTTACCAAAATTTTGTAGACCCTAGACACTAAACCCTAAACTTAAATCGAAAACCCTAAACCCCAAAACCAAACCCCAAACCCTAAACCCTAACCTAGCCTAATCTCGTCTAGCCTAATCTAGACTAACCTATCCTAGCCTACCATACCCTAACCTAGCCTAGCCTACCTTAGCCTAGCCTACCCTAGGCTACCTATCTTAGCCTACCCTAGCCTATCATACCATACCTTAGCCTACCATACCCTGCCTAGCCTAACCTAGCATAACCTACCTAGCTTAGCATAACCTAGCCTATCCTAGCATACTAAAGCTACCCTAACATAAACTAGCCTAGCCTACCCTATCGTAAGCCTATCCTAGCCTACCTAACCCAAGCCTATCCTAACCTACCCTAGCCTAGACTACCTTAGCCTAGCCTAGCCTAGCCTAACCTACTCTAGCCTAGCCTAGCCTAACCTACTCTAGCCTAGCCTAGCCTAGCTTAGCCTACTCTAGGCTAGCCTAGCCTAGCCTGCGCTAGCCTATCCTAGACTAGCCTACCCACCTTACCCTACCCTATCCTACTATAGCCTAACCTATCCTAGACTAGAGTATCCTAACCTACCAAGGCCTAGCCTAGCCTCGCCTACCCTACCCTACTCATGCTTAGCCTAGCTAGCCTAACCTACCCTACGCTACCCTACCATAGCCTAGCCCTGCATAGCCCAACCTACCCTAACCTACCATGGTCTACCCTACCCTACCCTAGCATACCTAGCCTACCTAACCTACCTAGCCCACCCTAGCCCAACACACCCTAGCCCAACCTAGCCGAGCGTACCCTACCCTAACCTACCCTAGCCTACCTAGCCTACCCTAGCCTAGTTGGCCTAGCCTACCCTACTTTGCCTAACATAACCCAACCTATCATATCCTACCTAACCTACCCTAGCATAGCCTAGCCTTGCCTACCCTATCCTAAGCCTAGCCTAGCCTAAGTCAAACATTTATCCCAAACTAGCCTACCCTACCCTACCTTACCATAGCCTACCCTACCCTAGCCTACCCTAACCTACCCTAGCCTACCCTAGCCTACGCTAACCTATCCTACCTTATCCTACCCTACCCTACACCAGTTAATCCTACCTAACCTATCCTAGCCTAGCCAAGCCTATTCAAGCATATCGTAGCCTACCATATCCTACCTTAGCCTAGCCTACCCTAGCCTAACCTTAAGTAGCTTATCATAAACTAGCCAAACCTAACTTATCCTAAACTAGATTATCCAACGTAGCCTAACACATGCCTAATCTAGCCTAAACTAGTTGGGCCTAACCTAACATAGCCTAGCTTAGCCTAGCCTATCCTATCTTAGCCTAGCCTAGCCTAACTTAAACTAACCTGGCCTAGCATGGCCTAAACTAGCTTAGCCTAGTTTGACATACACTAGCATGACCTAAGCTTTCCTCGCCTAAACTAGCTTGGCCTAACCTAGCCTATCTTAGCTTAAACTTGACTAACCTATCCTAGTCTTGCCTAGAGTAGCCTACTCAAGCCTAGTCTAACATAAACTAACTTGGCCTAGCCATGCTTAGCCTATCCCACCCCATTCTAGCCTAACCTACACTCAACTAGCCAAACCTAGACGCTAAGTCTCAATGTATATTATAAATATACATCCTACATTAAAGTAAAAGAACTTCACATAAAAAAGTAGTGAACATAAGTCATGGATTTATTATCAAAGTTACAAAATACAAATTTATGTTTATTGAAAGCATATTTTACATAATATAAATTCTATAATAAAATAAATTTCAAAATACAATAAAAACATATATAAAAAAATTGTTCAATTAAGTAATTAAATAATAAATTGATAAAAAAAAACACTTTAAAAAGATAAAATCACTAATATAAAATTCATATATTGTATTATTAAAAATATAAAAACTAAGAAGAATCATGTAAAATATATTAATGTTGAAGAAATTGTAAAATGACAATTTACTTCAGTGAAAGCACCCAAATATTTTTTTTTCTAAAAAAAGATTTTTATTTAACACAAATTAATATTTAAAAAAATTAACCTTCTATATCAATAAAAAATAAAATAAAATTCCCTATTTCTTATTTTAGTAAATAAAACTATATAGAAAGTATATAAATACTTATAATCAAAATCTAATTTATGAATTATTGAAATATAAATTTTATAGAGTATTCAACCTATTTTCATGATGAAAATACATGTAATAAAATTTGACTCACTTAAATTACTATTAAATTACTTAAAAAAACATACAGCGAAATAAATTAAACAAGTGTATATATATCGCTGTTAAAACAAAGGAATTACAGGTGAAAGAACCCTAATCGATTTTATTTTAAAAAAAATTATAACTGAGAAAACAATGGAATTAGAGGTGAAAAAACGCTTATCGATTTTACTTGAAAAAAACATTCCACGTCCAATTGAAGCAAAACAGGTTAACCTGTTGAAGCAACAGCATAAAGGAAATTCTAAGGCATGCGGCTTCAACTTCAAAAATGGAAAATATATTTCAAAGAATATTAGGTGTAGGCTAGGCTTCAACTTTATAAAGTCCCTGTTTATTAAACTCGAACTCAAATCATCATAGTCCTGAGCTTGCCTTGCGCAGACAACTCCCTCCTCGCCTTCTTGATGGAAATGTCGCAGCCCGTGGGTACCCCGAGAAGAGGTCCAAGAACCGGAAGTCAATACCAGTGGGAGTTTCGTTGGCCTTGGACGGGGACCTAAAAGCTGCCACAGACGCTGGCGATTCATCAGGAAGCCATGTGGACGTTTTCAAGGCGCCCGTGACGCGCAGGAGGATGGTTGCAATGGCGTGCATATGGCTGGCTTGCGCGATGGTCTACGATGGACTGAACCTCAACGTGGGAAATCTTGTTACCAATTTATATCTGAGCGTTTTCCTTAACGGAATTGCAGAGTTGCCTACATATTTTCTGAAGGCAATTATCGTTGACAAGTTCGAAATGAGGGCGATGCTCATCTTCTTGAAAAACCGGGGAGCGGGGGTGAGGCGGGAAGTTGTGAGTGGCCTGAAGCGGGGATGTATAACTTGGATGCGCTTCCTTCAGAACGAAGAGGCAATACAAGGCGGAGGGAGTGGAGACGAGGGCAACCCTATGCCGAAGGAATAGAAGTATAAGGCCGACATGCCTACTGGATCTGTTCTGGACGGACCCACGGGCTCCGTTGCCAAAACAGAGGAAGATAAACCTAAGCTACTGGATGTTAGGCCGGTCATTAGACGAAGACACAAATAAACCCCGAAATTACGCGACATTGCAATCAAGAAGCCGAGGATGTTGCGCGCTCAAGCCAAGCTCATGATTAGGCTAGATGGATTCATTGAAATCAGCGAGAGTCATATTAAACCTCCACAAATTAAAAAAATATTAATTAAATAAAGAAATAATATGCCTAGGTTAATTCCTAAAAAGAGGCAGATGGGTTGAGCTGACAATAAAACTAATACAGAATATTAACTTACACAATAGATGAATTAGATGACTAAAAAGCCAGAGAGGAAATCCCTTATTAATCCAAAAATGAATTAATTCAAACCAGCATATAGATACATGGAGCCAGCGTTGGCAAAACTAGTCACATCCAACTTACTTAACCTGTTGAAAGAAAAGCTACATCCATAGATACCTGTAACTCGATATCATTTTGTGAATCCTGTAGCCACCAGCATTTCCTTATTTCTTCCATTCAGTTCTCCAAACATATAATTGTCTACATCTAAAATGTTTTCGATCAAAAAATTATACCATGAAGAGATTAAAATTGCTGACCTATTTCCAAAAAATCAAGAGCTTCTCACAAAACCAAAGGGTTGCCTCCGATCTGCTCCACCTGAAGCCCAGGCTACCTATAGTAACATGCCCAACAAAATATTAATGAAGGAAGAGGTTATACAATCAAATAAAAGTTATACACTAAATTTGACATAAGCATGAAGAGATTAAAATTGCTGAACTATTTCCAAAGAAATCCAGGGTTTGTCAGAAAATAAGAGGGAAAAAACAGAAGTGATCAATCATTGAACTTCTCCAAAGGACGATCTGGTTGCCGTTGCCGGTTACATCCGATCATGAAGAGATTAAAATTGCTGAATTATTTATGAAGATATCAATGGCTTCTGAAGAAATCAAAAGGCAAAAAGAAAAGTGATCACTAACCATTGAACATCTCCGTCGGAAGGGATTGATCCGGTTGCCTCCGATCTGCTCCACCAGAAGTCTAGTCGACATAGAAGCAGGCTACCTACAGTAACAGACAACCAGGGAAGCATGCCCAACAAAACAAAGATAGAGGAATAGTTAATGTTATAAATAATTAAACAATACATAGATGGAGGAAGAGGTTACGTTATAAATAATGCGAACAGTTGATATATATATTCCTCCGCGTCCTTTCAACGGTTAAATTACTCACATTTAAAACCAGATAGCAACCGTTAAACTTCTTGCATGCTTTTCTGCAAATTGGATAGTATTGCAACGGTCCACTTTATCCATGATTTTTTACGAGTCAGTTAATAGTTAATGTTATATTGCTTTTCTGAACGTGTCAATTCGTCTGTTATAGATTCTCACGCTTTTCTATTTTTTCTTTTTACAATTATGATTTTTTTATTGTTATGTTTGTTTTCAATTTAATGATCTTTTAATTTTGGTTTAGAGGATAGTATTTGCAACGGTTCACTTTATCCATTATTTTTTAACAATCAATTAAATGTTATATTGCTTTTGTAATGTGTCAATTGGTCAGTTATAGATTCTCGAGGATTTTTAAATTTGTTTTTAACTCTCATGATTTTTATTTTCATGGTTTTTTAATTTGTTTTGAATTTAATGATATTTTAATTTTGTTTGCACATTTGAAATGTTGAACAATGGTTTATAATTATTTTTCTGCAACTATGGGAATTACTTATTGATACTTTTCACATATTGATACTTTTTGTGTTTCATTATACATTTCTTCACACATTGAAAAGTCTTAACACTTCCTCGTCTAAGATTCGTCTTCAATTACTATATCAGTCCTCTGCACTTAACTTTGGTCTTATGGTTACGGAGACATCCATCATTGATATACTTAACCCCAAAATTATGATGTAAAAAACATAGAAATTCTTGCAAACATTCACCTCTTTTTTGGTTTGTTAAATGATGGATTGGAATGTTCCTTGGGTGGGTGATAAACTTTGATGTCTCAGGTTTTTTTTTCTTTCTATATTCTAATATGAAAATAGATTCAACATAGATTCAGCTTTTTGTTTTTCTGGTTGGAATTGGAATTTGACACTCACATTATATATTTTTGAAATTTTTAATACAAAAATAAATTGAACATTCTAAATTGTATTTTTAAATATAAAAATTATTCTTAATACTTTTAAATATAGACATGTTGAAATATGAATATGTGGAAAATAGTCAAACCTATTTTTTTTCCAAATAAAACATGAAAATGTTGTCCTCCTAAACTACACCGCACTTCAATTACTCGGTGTTCACTTTTGTTTTTCACCACCCTTACAACTTTGATATTGGAAATCATAGGTGGCCACACATAATTTTAATCACCTTTATGAGAACTTTGTTCGTGAAATTGCGAAAATAGTATTTGACTTCAACTAGAAAACTAAATTAAATTTTACTAATTAAATTGTTGTGCTCATAACACTTATTTATATTGCATTTTTTTATAAATATTATTTGTTATATTATCATGTATATATTGATATATAAATTTTCTCAGTAAGTATTATAAATAAAAAGAATGAAATGATATGCAAATTTATTTTGTTTAAGCTTTCTAAGGACGAAGAGGAGGAGAAGGAGGAGGTGGAGGCGGAGGAGGAGGAGGAAGCGGAGGAGGCGGTGGCGAAAGCAGAGGAGGATGAGGTAGAGGTGACGGTGGAGGAGGCAAAGAATAGGAGGAGGAGGAGGCAAAGGAGGAGGATGAGGTGGAGGTGAAGGGAGAGGCGGAGGAGGAGGTGGAGGTGAAGGCAGAGGCAGAGGAGGAGGTGGAGGAGGTAGAGGAGGTGGAGGTGGAGGTGGGGGAGAAGGAGGTGGGGGAGGAGGAGGAGGAGATGGAAGTAGAGGAGGAGGAGGAGGAGGAGGTGGTGAGAAGGAGATGCGGGTGAAGGTAGAGGTAGTAGCGAGGCAGGAGGCATCGGAGGAGGTAGGGCAAGAGGAGGAGGACGCAATGGAGGACGAGGTGGAGGGGATGGGACAACAAGGAGGGGGGTGGCAACAATGGCAGAAGAGGTGGCAGAGGCAAAGGAGGTGGATGAGGAGGAGGAGAAGGATGAGGAGGCAAAGGCGAAGGCGGCATCATTGGCAGTGGGGGTGGTGGTTGTGGCAGATGAAGAGGAGGAGCATATGGTGGTGATGGTGGTGGCGAAGGTGGAGGAGGAGGAGGAGCGGGCGAAGGCAGTTGAGGAGGAGGTGGAGGAGGTGGTGGCGACAGAGGAAGGGGAGGAGGAGGAGGTGGCATTGTTGGTGGAGGTTGAGGTGGTAGATGAGAAGGTGGAGGAGGAGGAGGAGGGGGTGAAGGAAGTTGAGGAGGAGGTGGAGGAGGTGGTGGCGACAGAGGAAGAGGAGGAGGAGGAGGTGGCATTGTTGGTGGAGGTTGAGGTGGTGGATGAGAAGGTGGAGATGGTGGTGGTGCAAGAGGAGGTGGAGGTGGAGGATGAGGAGTAGGAGGAGGCAGAGGTGGAGGTTGTGGAGGAGGAGGAGAAGGGGGAGGAGAAAGGGGTGGTGGTGGAGGAGGAGGTAGACGTGGATATGGATTAGGAGGAGGAGTAGGAAGTGGAGGAGGAGGAGGAGGTGGTGGAGGAGGAGGAGGAGGTGGAGGTGGATGTGCTGGTGGAGGTGGAGGTGGTGGAGGTGGAGGTAGTGGTGGAGTAGGAGGTGGTGGACAAATAGGTGGATGTGGAGTAGGAGGTGGTGATGTTATAGGTGGATGTAGAGGTGGAGGAGGATGAGAAGGAGGTATAGGTGGAAGTAGTAGTGGAGGAAGAGTGTAGGTGGAGGTTGAGGTGGGGGAGGAGGTGAAGGATTAGTTGGAGGAGGAGGAAGAGGAGGAGGACACGGAGGTGGTGGAGGAGGTGGAGGTGTAGGAGGAGAAGGAGGAGGAAAAGGGGGTGGATAAGGTGGAGGTGGAGTTGTAGGTGGTGGTGAATAAGGAGGCAAAGGAGGAGGAGGAGGAGGGAGAGGCAGAGCAAAGGTGGAGGAGGAAGAGGAGGAGGTGGTGGAGGTCGTTGTGGATGAGGAGCTGGAGGAGGAGGAGGAGGAGGAGGAGGCAGAGGTAGAGGAGGTGGATGAGGAGGTAGAGGCAGAGGTGGTAGAGCTGGAGGTGGATGTGGAGGTGGCGAAAGAGGATGTGGTGGAGGAGTAGGAGTAGGAGGTGGTGGTGGTTGAGGAAGAGGAGGAGGAGGATGTGGCGGTGGAGGTGGAGTTGGAGGTGCTGGTGGAAAACAAGGAGGAGGAGAAGGAGGAGGAGATGGTGGGGGAGGTGGAGGTGGACGAGTGGAGGAGGAGGAGGAGGGGTGGATGTGGAGGAGGAGGAGGTGGTTATGGAGGTCTATGATTAAATGGTGGAAGTGGAGGTGGAGTTGGAGGTGGAGGTGGATGTGCAGATATGTAAGTTAATTTAAGATTCATGTCTTAAATTTAAATATTAAATTGTTAGTATCTTCTTGACTATTGGAAATGAAAGATATAGTCTCATGAATCTAGAACATATCTCTTCACATACATAATATCTTACTATTAAATTATAAGTAATTCATTTAGGGATATTTCCTTTATTCAAAAATATAGTGATTCAAGTACATGAAATTTCTTTTACGTTTAGATCTAATATATTGGTCAAGAATTTGAAGTATTTATGAAGATCAAAATTTTTTGTTTAGTTTGATTAAAGCTTTTGTTAGTCCGTTAAACACTTATAGCTCTAGTTTTTTTGTTCAATGAGCCATTTGTCTGGAAATGACTGGTTTCATCTAATTCTCATTGATTTTAGAAGTGTTGGTTAAAGTTAACATTGTTTCTTGAATAAGAAGCCTTATGTTCTTGTTTTCTTCTCTTTAAATGAGAAACATAGGATATTTGGAATCATATATGGATTTTTTTATTCTTAGTGTATTCCAAATTTTTTGTGTAATTATTTTTACTTTTTTATATATCTAATGGTTTAAGGAAAAAAAAATCCAGTTCACTTTTTGGCATGACCTGAGCTTCTTCACTTTTTAGAGAATCCACAATTTATCTTGTATTTTGTTTCAAAATATTTATTAGTAAATGGAAATATGTTATACTTTGCTATGATCTAGCTTCCTATGTGTTCATTGTAGGGGATCCATTTTCATGGGAACAACATTCCTTTAACGAAATTATAATTTTGAGGCAAAGGCTAAAGGAGAAACACATATAATTAGTGGAGGAGGAGAGACGACTTAGTGTATTATCACTTTTGAAGTTGAGCTCCTTTGATGATACTTATTTTGTAACATGTTATGTGAAGTAATGAACATTTTTCTTTGTGGGCTGTAGTTTTGAATTCGAAAATTATGGCTTTATAATGAGTTTGTGTTAATTAATTTTTTTATCATATAAGATATTAAATTTCATTACATATTTTGTCTTTTAGTCAATCTCATTGCGCATTTTGTGTAATTTCAAAAAATTGTTTATTGATCAACAATCATTGGAGTTTTGATTGAATAAGAAAACATAATAGTTATTTGAAGCGAAGTAATTGGATAATTATTTTTCTATTAGAGAATCAATGCATAATAAGGAAAAATAACTTGATGTAAAGATTGAAAGAGGGATTCACTAATAATTTACAATATTTTATAATGAAGTGAATGATTCACTAATATTTTACAACAGTTTACAATTCATTTAAGGAGGCATCAATATTTTACAATATTTTATATTTTAGTAAAATATTCCAAAAAAATTGATATATACTTTTTGTAGTGTAGTATACAATGACCATTGGTTACTAGTAGAAAGGAAAACAAGAAATCACATGAAGATAAAGAACGTAGGAATAGAAGAGGTGAAACGATGTAGCAGAGAAGCAACAAAGTGTTACTTTATATTATATTGTCTTGAGAAGACAATCACAAAAGATACAATGATGCATACGTTTTTGTATATATATATATATAGATATATTATGTCGAGATAGTCATAATAATTTAAGTCAAAACCAATTTAGCCTATCTAACGTAGAATCTTGACTTGACTAGAGAGTTTATCGACTTTATAATATCAATTGTAGAATTGTTTGGGATGGTCAACTAAGTTGACCAGCGCCTCCAACATCTCCCCTACTCTTAATTCATTCTTTGTGACAAAAGATGGGAAGATTTGGAGTCTTACAAAATTTGTACAAAAATTGACATGCCATAAATTAAAAAATGTAAATCTAGATCTAGTTTTGTGGTCTACTAGAACTTCTTAAGTTACATCTGCAATATTTAAAATGTGAATTCCTCTTCTTTTCCCTTCCTTGGCTGACTGATTAGAACATTCAATTTCAAATTCCTATGTGTGATTTTTTTGTTTAGAAGAGAGACCAGATCCTAAAATATTGGCTCAAAGAAATTGGATTTATGTCATGGGGGAGATGATCAAGACGATTGTGCTATCGCAGGTGTTGGTGTTGAAGTCATAGGGAATGTTGTTTGATAAGTATTTGGTACAAGAACTTGAATATCTTGATCGAAAATAGACCATTTCCATGCAGATATATTTTCATGGGCATCAAATGCTTTTAAATATTTCAAATATTGTACCTTCTCGGCTAGTGATTGTGTCGTGACAATTCTTGATCAACTAGTATTTGATGTTCTAATAGTTGCACTTTATTAATAATTCCATGAAAATATCAATATAGTTGGAATTTATTAACAATTCCATGAAAATAATCAATAACATTTGAAGATTCTACTTTTACTCTCTTCTCTTCTCTAAAACACTGTCTCTACTCCTGTTGTAGTTGGGATTAATATTTTTCTCTTGTAAAACCTAATTCTCACGAGCAGACTTTGTTAGAGGTTGAGTTGCTTGTCGAGAGTACAATTCTCAAATTAGAAATTATTGATTTTATTTTTTATCACATGTGGTTGATAAATATATTAGGAAAATATTAAAAACATTGGGCTTCAACTATCAATTTATCTTGCAATTTATTTACATGAGCAGTTATTTTCTTACTGTGGTCGACCAATTGTTGTACAAACTATTGGATTGCAAAAAGTGGATCATCAATTCTTCTTGGAAATTTGTAGCATTTTAAAATACATTTTTGTAACTCTTTTAAGTGTTTATTAAAAGCATTTAATAAAGTGTTATAAACCTAAACCCTAAACGCTAAGAAAATGATTAGCATTTAGGGTTTGGGGTTAAGGGTTTAAAGTTTCGGGTATATAAGGGTTCAGTAAATCATCTTAATAAACACATAAATAAAAGTTACAAAACAGTTTTTAAAATGTTATAAAATGCTTAGAGTTTAGGATTTAAGGTTTAGGGTTTAGGGTTTCAGGTTTGGGAGTTAGAGTTTATGGTTTAGTCTTTAGTGTTTATAATGATTTAGTAAATTAATTTAATAAACACTTTAATAAAAGTTAGAAAATTATTTCTGAAATGTTATAAAATGATTAGGGTTTAGGGTTTAGAATTTAGGGTTTGGGGTTTATGGTTTAGGGTACTTTAGCATGTTTGTTGTTTATAATACATTAATAAATGGTTTTATTCAAGGCCTAAGTAAAAGTTACAATATTCCTTTTAAAATGACATAAAATTCTCAGGGTTTAGTGTTTATGGTTTGGCCTTTGGGATTTGGGGTTTTGGGTTTCGGGTTTTGATTTTGCGTTTTGGGTTCAGGGTTTAGGGTTTAGGTTTTAGGGTTTATAACACTTTAGTAAATTATTTTGATAAACGCTTAAATAAAAGTTAAAAAACATCTTTTAAAATGTTATAAAATTCTTACGATATAGGGTTTAGGCTTTAGGATTTAGGGTTTTTGGTTTTGGGCTTAGAGTTTAGGGTTTAGGGTTTAGGGTTTTTAACTTACGGTCTCTAGCACTGCCGTAAAAGCTTTTAATAAACACTTAAATAAAATTTACAAAATGCTTTTTAAAATTTTATAAAATGCTTAGTGTTTATGGTTTATGGTATAGGGTTTGGGGTTTAAGGTTTATGGTTTAGGGTAGAGTGTTTAAGCTTTATAAAATGATTGGGTTTTAGGGTTAGGGTTTTGTGGTTTAGGGTTTATGGTTTAGGGTTTAAGGTTTAGATTTTAAGGTTTATAACACTTTAGTAAATGATTTTAATAAATAGTTAAATAAAATTTACAAAACTCTTTTTAGAATGTTATAAAATGATTAAGGTATAGGGTTTAGGGTTTCGGGCTTAGGGTTTTGGGCTTAGGGTTTAGGGTTTAGGGTTTACTGTTTATAACACTTTACTAAATTCTTTTAATAAACAATTAAAATAGAAGTTACAAAACCATTTTTAAAATGCTTTAAAATGTTGAAGGTTTAGGGATTTGTTTTAGGGTTTAGGGTTTAGAGTTTAGGGTTTAGGTATTATAACACTTTAGTAAATTCTTTTAATAAACATTTAAATAAAAGTTACAAAACACTTTTTAAAATGTTATAAATTACTTAGGGTTTATGGTTTATAGTTCAGGGTTTAGGGTTAGGGGTTTATGGTTTAGATTTTAGGGTTTAGGGTTTAGAATTTAGTGTTTAGGATTTAGGGTTTGGGGTTTAGGGTCTAGTGTTTAGGGTTAAGCATTTGTAGTTTAGGCTTTAGGGATTAGGGTTTACGGTTTAAGATTTGTAAGAGTTCACAAAATTCTTAGGGTTTAAGTTTTAATATTTTCAGTTTATGGTTTCAGGTTTCACGTTTAGGGTTCATGGTTTCAAGTTTATAAAACCTTAGCAATCGTTTTAATAAACACTTAAATAAAAGTTACAAAACACATTTTAAAATGTTATAAAATGCGTGGGTTTAGGGTTTAGGATTTAGGGTTTAGGGTTTATGGTTTAGGGTTTGTGATTTAGGGTTCAGGGTTTAGGGTTTAGGGTTTAGGGTTTAGGGTGTATATATGAACCACCCCACCTTAGGGGGATATCCGCTGCTACATGGTACACATAATGTATTCATCCCACTGAGCCTCAAGGAGTTATGAAGAAAAATAAATAAAAGGAAACATGTTTATGAAGAAGAGTGGAAAAGAAAAGGTCGGAGTATCTCATGTGTCACAATTTTCTACCTCTTACACTCACATACCCAAGTGCGGTCTTCTATTATTATAAATTCTCATAAATTATTAGGGTTTATGGTTTAGGGATTAGGGTTTGGGGTTTAAGGTTTAGTATTTAGGGTTTATAGTTTAGGGTTTAGTTTTTATGGTTTAGGGTTTATAACACCTTAGTAAATTATTTTGATAAAAACTTAATTAAAAGTCACAAAACTCTTTTTATAATGCTATAAAATGCTCAGGGTTTAGGTTTTTTAAGACATTAGTAAATTCTTATAATAAATACTGAAAAAAAAAGTTACAAAAAACTCTTTAAAATGTTATAATTTTTTTAGGGTTTAGGGTTAAGAGTCTAATGTTTATAAGAATTTAGTAAATCCTCATAATAAACACTTCAATAAAAGTTATATTATGTTTTAAGATGTTATAAAATGTTGACAGTTTATGGTTTAGGGTTTATGGTTTGGGGTTGGGTGTTTAGAGTTTAGGGTTGAGGGTTTATAACACTTTAGTCAATGATTTTAATAAACACTTAAACATACATTACAATATGTTTTCTAAAGTGCTATAAGATTATTAGAGTTTAGTGTTTAGGGTTTAGGGTTTAGAGTTTACGGTTTAGGGTTTAGGGTTTGTGGTTTATAGTTTAGGGTTGAGGGTTTATAACACTTTAGTAAATTAGTTTAATAAACACTTAAATAAAAATCACAAAATGCTTTTTAAAATGTTATAAAATGCTTAGGGTTTAATGTTTACAATTTGGGGTTTAGTGTTTAGGGTTTAGGATTTAGGGTTTAGGGCTTCGGGTTTAGAGGTTAGGGTTTAGGGTTTATAATACGTTAGTAAAGGCTTTTAATAAACACTTAAATAAAAGTTTCAAAATAATTTTTTAAATGTTATAAAATGATTAGGGTTTACAGTTTACGGTTTACGGTTTAAGGTTTTGGGTTTTGGTTTTAGGTTTAGCGTTTAGTGTATAGGGTCTACAAGATTTTGGTAAATTATTTTAATAAACACTTAGATAAAATTTACAAAACAATTTCTAAAATGTTAGGAAATGGTTAGGGTTTACTATTTACGGTTTAGGGTTTATGGTTTAGGTTTTGGGGTTTAGGGGTTATGTTTTTGTGTTTAGGGCTTAGCGTTTTGTGTTTATGATTTAGGGTTTATAAAACTTTGGTAAATTATTTTAATAAACACTTAAATAAAAGTTACAAAATTCTTATTAAACTGTTATAAAATTCTTAGGGTTGATGGTTTAGTGTTTAGGGCTTCGGGTTTACAGTTTAGTTTATAGGGTTTAGGGTTTAGGGTTTATAACACTTTATTAAGATATTTTAATAAACACTCGAAAAAGGTTACAAAACACTTTTAAAAATGTTATTAAATGATTAGGTTTCAGGTTTTAGGGTTTATGGTTGATAACACTTTACTAAATTCTTTTAATAAACACTTAAATAAAAGTTAGAAAACCATTTTTCAAATGCTCTAAATTGTTGAAGGTTTAGAGTTTGGTTTTAGGGTTTAGGGATTATTAGACTTTAGTAAATGATTTTAATAAACATTTAAATAGAAGTTACAAAACACTTTTTAAAATGTTATAAAATACTTAGGGTTTATGGTTTACAGTTTACAGTTTAGGGTTAGGGGTTTATGGTTTAAACTTTAGGGTTTAGTGTTTATAGCACTTTATGAAATGTTTTTAGTAAAAAATAAAATAAAATTTATAAAATGTTTTTAAAATTGTTATAAAATGCTTAGGTTTAGGTTTTAGAAGTTAGGGTTTAGGATTTAGGGTTTGGGGTTTAGGTTCTACGGTTTAGGATTAAGCGTTTGCAATTTAGGCTTTCAGGATTAGGGTTTATGGTTTAGGATTTATAACACTTTACAAAATTCTTAGGCTTTAAGTTTTAAGATTTTCAGTTTAGGGTTTAGGGTTTCAGGTTTACAGCTCATGGTTTAGGGTTTATAACACCTTAGTAATTGTTTTAATAAACACTTACATTAAAGTTACAAAACACTTTTTAAAATGTTATAAAATGCTTAGGCTTTAGGGTTTAGCATTTGCGGTTTAGAGTTTATGGTTTAGGGTTTTGGGTTTAGGGTTAAGAATTTAGGGTTTAGGATTTAGGGTTTAGGGTGTAGGGATGAACCACCCCACCTTAAGGGGGTATCCACTACTACATAGTACACATAATGCATACATCCCATTGAGCCTCAAGGAGGTGTGAAGAAAAATAAATAAAAGGAAATAGGTGTTTGAAGAAGAGTAGAAAAACAAAGGTCGGTGTACATGTATCACAATTTTTGCTCTCACACACTTAGAAAGCCATGTACGGTCTTCCGTTATTATAGATTCCCATAAAATTCGTAGGGTTTATGGTTTAGGGATTAGGGTTTGGGGTTTAGGGTTTATAACATTTTAGTAAATTATTTTAATAAGCACTTAAATAAAACGTACAAATAGTTTTGTAAAATGTTATAAAATTCTTAGGCTTTAGCATTTAGGGTTTAGAGTTTTTCGGTTTATGGTTTATGAAATGTTATAAAAGGCTTAGGATTTAGCATTTAGGGTTTAGGTTTTTCGGTTTAGGGTTTATAGTTCATGGTTTAGCTTTTATGGTTTACGTTTTAGAAAACCTTAGTAAATTATTTTGATAATAACTTAAGTAAAAGTCACAAAACTCTTTTTATAATGTTACAAAATGCTTAGGGTTTAGGTTTTATAAGACTTCCGTAAATTCTTATAATAAACACTTAAATAAGAGTTAAAAAGCACTTTTGAAAATGTTATAAATTGCTTAAGGTTTAGGGTTAGGAGTCTAAGGTTTATAAGACTTTAGTAAATCCTTTTAATAAACACTTAAATAAATGTTAGAAATTGTTTTAAGATGTTAAAAAATGATTGGGTTTGAAGGTATAGGGTTTATGGTTTGGGGTTTGGTGTTTAGATTTTAGGGTTTATGGTTTATAAAATTTTAGAAAATGATTTTAATAAAAACTTAAATATAAGTTACAATATGTTTTCTAAATTGTTATAAAATTATTAGAGTTTAGCATTTAGGGTTTTGGGGTTTAGGGTTTAGGGTTTAGAGTTTATGATTTAGGGTTTTAGGTTAAGAGTTTATGATTTATGGATTAAGGTTTGTGGTTTATATTTTAGGTTTGAGAGTTTATAAAAATGGTAAATTCTTTTAATAAACACTTAAAGAAAAATTACAAAATGATTTTTTAAATGCTATAAAATGCTTAGGGTTTAATGTTCACGATTTGGGGTTTAGGGTTTGAGGTTTAGGGTTTAGGGTTTATGATTTAGGGTTTAGGGTTTGGGGTTTAGAGGTTAGGTTTTATGGTTTATACGACATTAGTAAAGGATTTTAATAAACACCTAAATAAAAGTTTCAAAATACTTTTTAGAATGTTATAAAATGATTAGGGTTTAGGGTTGACGATTTACGATTTAAGGTTTGGGGTTTTGGGTTTAGGTTCAGGGTTTAGTGTGTAGGGTATACAACATTTTGGTAAATGTTTTCAACAAACACTTAAATAAAAGTTACAAAAAAAAATTTAAAATGTTATAAAATGGTTAGGGTTTACAGTTTAGGGTTTAGGGTTTGGAGTTTGGAGTTTAGGGTTTACGGTTTAGGTTTTGGGGTTTAGTGTTTATGTTTTTGTGTTTACGGTTTATGGATTTGTGTTTACGATCTAGGGTTTATAAAACTTTAGTAAATTCATTTAATAAACACTTAAATAAAAGTTACAAAATTCTTCTTAAACAGTTATAAAATTCTTAGGGTTTATGGTTTAGGGTTTAGGGCTTGATGTTTAGGGTTTAGGGTTTAGGTTTTGGGATTAGGTTTTAAGATGTATGGTTTAAGGTTTATAACAATTTCATAAATTCTTTTAATAAGGACTTAAATAAAATTTACAAAAAGATTTTAAAAATGTTATAAAATGGCTACCATTTAGGGTTTAGTTTATAGGGTTTAGGGTTTAGGGTTTATTTTTTAGGGTTTAGAGTTTAGGGTTTAGGGTTTGGTTTTTGGGGTTTGGGGTTTACGGTACACAAAACTTTATCAAGTGCTTTTAATAAATAATTAAAAATGAATACAAAACACTTTTTAAAATGTTATTAAACGATTAGGGTTAGGGTTTAGGGTTTGTGGTTTAGGGTTTAGGTTTTATAACACCTTAGTAAATTATTTTAATAAACACTTAAATAAAGGTTACAATTCTTTTTAATAGATCACAAAACGCTTCTTAAAATGTTATAAAATTCTTAGGGTTTAGGATTTAGGGTTATAACACTTTATTAAATGATTTTAATAAACAATTGAATAAAAGTTACAAAACAATCTTTAAAATGTTATAAAATGCTTACGATTTAGGGTTTAGGCTTTACAATTTAGGGTTTTCGGTTTCAGGTTTAGAGTTTAGGGTTTGAGGTTTATTG
>APFE030662604.1:0-15686 GCA_000404065.3 Pinus taeda
TTTGGGAGAGGATTAAGACCCTAGGAACCCCATTATCTGTAACATTATTTGAACAATTTCCTCTCATGTTTTAATGGAAAGACATTGATATTTAATATCTCTGTGGGTATTTTATTTATTGGTTTTTTTCCTTTTGAAAATTCTTTGCTATGATAGGTTATGGGTAATAACCCATAACCCTGTGGTTTAGCAATTTTTAATGTAAAATCTATGCATGGTGCTCTAAATATATGAAGTTTCTGATGTGGTGTGTATAACTCGATTGACATTAATACTCTTGAATTTGGGGTTTTCTCTTCATGAGTTTTGGTATTTTTCTATTGTGGATAATTTGTGGGTTGGTCTTTAGAGAACCTTGATCCTAATTTATTTTTCGTATCACATTGTTTCCATTCTCCATCATAGCTTGAGTCTTAGTCACACATTTTAGGTAATTTTACTTTTGTTTGGTTTTGAGAGTTTAGTTGCACTTTGTTTTCCCTCACTACCATTTCTCACTATCAGTCGACAGAACATGGCCCAGAGTAGTCCACTCTTATAAGGGATCTCTTTCCTTGGGTTTGTGCCTTGCATAATTTACCGAGCATTCTCAGACGCTCTTCAGGGTCTCGATTTCCTATAGGTGATATTGTAATTCCATTTTTTTCTTGTTTATGACCAGTCCCTTACCTTTCTTATTTAGGTCATATATATAAGTCAATTTTATGTTATGGCTCCCTTCCCTACTACCCACCTTGCATTGGGTTTAATGGTCTCATATCTAGGCACAATACTCTTTTTATTTGAGGTAGGTAGTGGTACCTCCCTTATTTTTTCTTATAGTATCAAAAGGAATACGATATAGAAGAAGGAAAGAGCCCATATAGGACTGACCCAAAATGGGGCCTCGATATTTTCAAACCCATGTGGTTCCTTTGAAGCCGAAGGTTTCCACTAGGATAAATATTAGTTTAAAAATTGTCCCTAGAGGCTTAATGAGAACATTGTAAAATCATCCTCATATCTTCCCCATTGGCATCAAACTCTAACCTAATGATAATCTTTCTGGACAGTGGGGAACGGAATACTTGGAGGGTTACAACCTTCACATCAATCCCCCTCCTTCTTTTCTAGGCATTCCCTTGGGTATAAGAGGTAAATCCTCTTCCCAATGATGTATACTCTGTTTTGACCTTTTCCTTTTATTGATTTGATTGTGTTACTCTAATAGTTAATAGTTTGATTATTCTACAACTATTAAAGGACTTTTCAACACAACAATGTGTGTTAACCTTGTCATGAAGTTTCAAAGGAATATTAATCCTTTCCCATAATGATAAATTTTTTGATAGCCAAAATGAAAGTAATATTCAATTTTCATCCAAATAAAAAATAACATTCATAGCATTATATTCCATCTATAATGGTAATATTTCTAGCAATGAACGTGCAAGATATTCATTTTTCATCTTGAAAAATAATAGTGGTTACAACAATATATTTAAACTATATTATATGAAATATTGGTGATAACGAAATAACAATTCCTAATGACCTAGTACATGACCCCAAATATTTTACACGAACATCAATGCTACATATTAACTTCTATTGTTAAAACACATGCATTAGATATTAGATGAACTTGTAATTGGATGGGAGATACGGATTGATAAGGGATGTTACACATGTTCATAGTTGATCAATAAGCTAAACCTCTTTACAAAGGCACCCTCAAACAAGGGTTGTGATTTTGTAGAAGTGACTCATTCACGATTGACTATTTTCACTCCACAAATTTCTCTCGTTCACAATTAGATGGTGGAATCTCTTAATACAGTCTCAGCCAAGCACATCTTCCTATACTCCCTCAACTTGAGTCTTCTTCTATTTTTTACCTTACTTTATTATGCACTCAACTTAACCCCTCCTAAACTCATAATACGTAGAAAAGCCTCTCACTATTAGTTATTTAATTCCTAGGTCTTGTTATACCATCAAGACATATCCCTTATGTGCTAGGTGGCCCTTAAAATATGTTGTTTGTCCCCCACTCAAATATCATTTTTCTTAAGAATTGGAGTTCTTGGGCTTGCCATTTGTCTTTCAAAATTTTTCATCAATCAAGTGAAATTCCTTCTATAAAATAACAATCCATACTGATTAACAACTCTGATAAATATTATCTGTTTATTCATTATTATTGAAATAAAAACGTTTGCAATATTTATTACAATGTCAGCCCATTTAGGTTCCTAAATTCAAATAATAGTTTATAACAATTTAGAAAAAAGAAGTTTAGGGCATTACAATGTAATTTTAGTGAATTTCAATATTTTTTAAAGGCATAAGAAATCACATGAAATCAAAATCCTAAAACTTAAACCATGTTAAGGATTACTAATTGGAAAGGTCTTGTTTACAAGTTTTTATGGTGGTCAAAATTTGAAGAAATAACTTCTCAAGTTTTATTCACACTGAACATTTTTAATCAACGTTTTGAATATAAACCAAGACCTCTTATCAAGATGAAAGGTCTTCTTAAAATATCATCATACATTTATGCTTAAGATTACTATTATTTAATGAGAATATTTTGTTTAATCAAACTTTATAAATTTAAACTAATAACTTAGAATTTTTATGGAGATCATTTTCATAATGTAATTGAAAATGAATGTTTTTAATTTCATTTGATTTATATGTCCTAATAAATTATGTGTTATGAGTTAGATTTTATTGCAAAAAAATGCAAGTTAATATAATTTTAATTGTGACCAATCGCTTCAAGAGAAATTTAGTTTTATTTTTGCATTCATCTTCACATATTTATATAAAGTGTTGTAGGTAATATTGAATAAGACTCATGGAAATTTTTTCTTATTAAATTAATTATTTTCTTTTATTTTTTAAACTAATAATAATAGTCAGTTTTATCTTTGCATTCATCTTCACATATTTATATAAGGTGTTGTAGGTGATATTGAATAAGACTCATGGAAATTTGCTCTTATTAAATTAATTCTTTTCTTTTCTTTTTTAAACTAATAATAATAGCAAGTAATTTTGATCTTTTAATTTGGATAGTATATATATATATATATGTTTTTAATAGTAATACAATTCTTTTTGTTTATTTTCAATTTTACATATTGTTTACATTAAATTTATAATTTTAATTATGATAATTCAATTTATAAGTTTAATTATGATAATTCTTTCAATATGATTAAAATTTTGTAGAACATTCTCTTCACAATTTAGTACATCTTCACTTCAAGGTATTTTAGTTTTGAATAATTTTATTAATGTTTAAATAAATGTTATGAAATTTCTTATTTTTCATTTTAATTATTTGTATTTATACATTATTTATCTAAGCATAACATTATTATCAATGTAAAAATTCTAACTTAAATTATTTTATATATATATTTAAAATGTGATCTCTTTGATTTTAAAAATCAATATAAATTATTTTAAATAGGGCCATTTATTATAAATCACTTTTAAATTTAATTCATTTTCTTCTATTTTTTATAGATATATTACAGTCTCAAACTACACATTCATACAAAATCATTGAGATAACTAGGTAAAACTTCATTTTTTCCAAAAACCAAAATTTGAAAAATTTATATTGTTTTATTAATTCTTTATTTAATAATATAATATCAATTAGATTTTGATTAATTTTATTTTAATCACTATTACCTTTGTTTTATTTATATTTATAAACATTCTAACACTAATACACAAATAACCATAAAAACCATTATTACAATAACCATAAAAACCATTATTACTTGTATATAGAATAAGGAGCGTCAGGCTACACAACTTGCTTCTTCCATAAAGTCCTATAAATTCTCACTATCAATATCAAAATAGTAGACAACATAGACCACCTTTCTTAACACTATTTTACAATAATTTATCTTTTATTTTGAAATGCTATTTTACTACTAAATTTATATATTGAAATAAGCTTAACTACTAAAAGTAAAAAAACATAAGCCAAAAGGCGGTAAAGAAATCAAGTATTTTATGAAGTGAGTGAGGTCTAATCTTGGGCATTTGTACCTACTATGGTTGGAGGTTTCAAACCACATTGTAGATGGCCTTCTATGTGAGCTAGCTGAGCATTGAGACCGACACAACAAGAGAAATGGTGGCAATGAACCTGCTAAATTTTATTAAAAAAAAGGATGATGTTTTTGTAGTCCTCATGATATTCCTTCAAGACCCTACCCAGAAGTGTATTCATTTTCCAGTGGAGGATATGAGAGTTAAGATATTGGCTCTTTCTTCCCCTGGTATCCCTAGGATCTGGAACCCAATCTGCTACTTCTTCCTGGATTTCCAAATCAGAGTAAGCTTGGAGGTGTTTAGTGGTCAAGGCTTCTAGTTGATATACTTCCTCTTGGATTTTCAGAGGGGTTGTGGAATGGAAAATAGATACAACATTTTGTGCTTGGGATTGAGGTTGTAGTCGACCTTGAGGGCCTTTGCCATTAGACCCCCAACAATAATGCATCCTATGGAAAGGCATGGTGTGCTAGTTCACAACAAACCAGAGTGACGATGACCACTAGAAAACGAAGAAACCAATAATACGGTAATATAAAATATGAATTAACAAGGTTTCCCAGTAAATACTTAGCTTCCAAGTAGGTCTAGAGTGGATTCAAGTGAGATGAGAAATTTTTTTTATCAAAGATGGAGAGACTCTAAGTACAATTTGACAGGCACAAGAAAGAAAAAATGTCAACACCAGTGCACACAACCAAGGGACTATAAAGAATATGAACCAACATCCACTATATAAAAGTTGTCAAACTAAAAATGTTGAAGGTTTGTATAGGTTGGACTTAGAAACAATTATCGAGTAATGGTCATTCTACAGAGCTTGTAAATGCTTTATGTTGAGGAATCACCTTTGTTAGTCATTACCCTCCCCTACATGAGTTTCCATCGTAGTAGCCACCAACATTATATGGGTTACCTCCTCATCCACTATTTTCCTACTCCTCTCATGGATATATGGCACTAGATGCATGCATTGAGGGCCAACGTCCTGAAAGGCAGGACCACCATGTAATATGAAACTCTCATAACCATGGCCATAGGATAGACCTTTCCCCTAAACTAAATTCGAATCACCAAAATAATTGCATATTGTGGGGCCATGACAGTTAGAATTAACCTCCACAAAGCATGTGTTGCGGGGGAAATATCCCACCAGTGATGGGGGAATGTCATAGGCACAATAGAAGAATATGGAGTCGAGGTAACCCAACTAGGAGCTCGTTGATAGAGAACAAGTTTCCATATTATTGTGAAGGGAATGAATACAAGTTAACATGTATGGTTGCATGAGGTGGGACAACCACACCCTCCCCCAATCTTCTATAATGCTCTTGACCGGTAGATAACATCAAAATGCAAGAAAATACCAAATAAATAATGCCATAAATGAGACAAGATGAAGATATTTATTATGAGTAGAAGAAAATAACATTCACTTGTCTCTTTGAGTGGGAAACTTCTAGAAAAGCAGAACTTAAATACAAAATAATTGACAAGACTTCCCTTGTTATCTTTGACTATATAGTTTCATGAGATCCAAAACCATAACTACTCATGGTCACTTGCATAATGTGAGTTGACTACTTTATTTCTTATATATGACCCGTTTATTCATCATCCTTAACTAAACTATCTAATTTTGCTCCACTTTTTAACTCTACAGCTTGGAATATTTTGGAAGATAATAAGTTGGTGAAGGTGGGAGTTGGCCATACACCACCTCATATGGTGTCATCTTGGTTTCTTCATGATAATTAGTATTATACCACCATTTTTCTAAAGGTAACCATTGTGCCCATTGATGTTGTTTTTCCAAAGAAAAGAACCTCAGGTACATCTCCAAACATTTGTTTGACCATATGTTTGGGGGTGAGGGTGATTGTTGTACTCATTTGGAGCTACGTGCCATGTATCTTGAATAGATCTTGCCAAAATTTTCTAGTGAAGGTGGGATCTCAATGAGACACAATAGAAGTAGGCATGCCACACAGTTTTAAAATTTGATTGATGAATACTTGATCCATTAATGTCAGAGTGAATGGGTGTGGTAGGGAACAAAAATGGGTGTATTTGGAGAGACAATCAACCACCACCATGATAACTTACTTTTTTCTTGATTTAGGGAGACATGTAATGAAGTCCATGGAGACATCCATCAATATAAAAGTCGGTAGCGACAAGGGTTATAGGGTTCCTAGTGTCTTAATTTTTCCCCTTTATTGCATTGGAAGACATCACATTCAACTACAAATGTAAGAATGTCATATTTCATCCTGGCCCAACATAAGCAGTGGCGTGCATGAGAATAACCTTTTTAAAATATGGAATAGTCTGCAATAGGTGAGGAGTGTAGCTCCACTAAAGAGCTTAAGTGTGGAGTGAGGGGATAAAATCACATGATCCTTATATCAAATAATATCTTCCTCCTATGTATAATCGGCTGGGGTTTAGGATTCCCTTGTAATCTTTTGATTATTTGGGAAATAGATGGATAAGTAAACCATTCATGGCATGCCTCCTCAATCTAATATTTTTAGGTCCCTATAATGATAGTGTATTCCCCTTATTGTTATTGTTAAGTATCCCCCATATTTTTATTGTTGTGCCCTTACATTATTATTGTTATGTAGGCTCTGATTATATTGTGACCCCTTAGACTCCTATATATATAAAGAAGGTTTTTTCATTTGTATCATCCTAGAATTGTTGATTTAATTAATATAAAGGAGATTTCCCTCTCTAAGATGATAATTTTCAAGTCGTTGATCTATCATTTCTTCTATTTTGTGAGTTGGTTCCATAATAATTGGTATCAGAGCTTTGGATTCTAGGGTTTCGCTTCTTCAAAGAGGACATCTTGGAATTTTCGTTATCATTTTTTTCTATGAGGCTTCAGAAGCTGAAATTTAAACCATGTGGATCAGAAATATTGTTCAACTTCGTGTATGAAATTTAGATCTTGGTTCAATATACTTTCGGAGATATGATCCAAGGAAGTTTGGGTTTTTGCAGGCTCCAGAATTTAATCTCAAACAAGAGACCTAGGGAAAATCATCATAACTTTCTATGCAAGCATTGGCTTTGAATTTCATAAAATGTGGTTGAAAGTAAATGGACTGTAGTTTTGTTTTATATTTTTTTGCTAAAGCAAGAGACTGTCCTTCTATTTCAATATCCAAAAAAATATAGTTACAACATTTACAAAAAACAATTACGCTTTAATGACCCAGGAAAACCATTCATTCTAATTTGAAATGATCTTCCGCTCAGCAAGAGCAAAGTTAAACTTACAAAAATTAATTCCTAGGATGGATAAAAGGAAGTTAGACCGAAAGGAATACACCGAAAACTCCTATTACAAGGTTTCACAAGGTGTGAAAGTACTGTAGGCCCCACCAAGCTACACCCCCAAATCCAACCGTTGACTCCCACAACGAAATTGGACGCCACAGAACAATATTGCAACGCTTATCTGCATGAAGGATAGGGCACGATGGGAGGTGGTATTTCTAACCATCCCTTGCCATGCGTCATGAGCCTAGTGGAATCGCTCCCACAATTCCTATACCACTTTCCACTCCGAAGCCCAGCGAGTAATCAGAAACCACTATGTGTCTGGTATTCTCCCCCGTAAGCGAAATGAAAGAAAATGTTTGCCTTCCGAAAGAACCAACCATTATGCTCGTGTACAAACACCTCAGAATAGGTTTCCGAGACTGTCACAGACTGAGAAAAGGACTCAGTGTTTCAAATCGAAGAAGTAAGGAGATAGGGTAACTCACTCCCCAGTGAAGAGTGACCGATTTGAGCATGCCCTTCATCCAGGAACCAACTGAAGTACCGCGAATGAACGTGCATAGAAACCTTCATTCCAAACTATTTACTCTAACCCAGTAATTGAAAATCTCTCTACCCTCTGCCGCTTGTTCATTACAGAGAGCTTTGAAACTGCTCTGAGGTATCTCCTACCACATCAGCTCAGTTCTGCACTTTGAATTTGTCACACCTTGATTGGCTAGAGTATCTGCGAGCTTATTGGCTTTTCTTCAAACATGATTAAAACTTATAGTTCGAAGACTCAGAAGATGATTTTGAATTCTTTGATACACCTGAATTAGTCTCCAGTGTTTCGAGACCTTCTCTGGCGTTGTTCCACAATTGATTCTCTTGACCGCATTGATAGAGATCTCTGAATCTACTTCAACAATGACATTGGAACAATATGTCAGTTTCAGAAGCTCTAAACAATGTTCCAAAGCCATTAATTCAGCCATATTGTTGGTGGCTATCCCTAAATGGCAATGGAAAACAAAGATGATGTTTCCATATTCATCTCTTAAAACACCTCCATAACCTGTTGTTCCAGGGTTTCCTTTTGAAGCACCATCAATATTGCATTTTAGATAACCTTTCGGTGGAGGATGCCAGAAATTATTCTCGGTATCCATATCTTTTTCCTTTCTACACTGATATTCGGGAATGAGCTCATGTAAACCCAGTTGTGTGAGAGTTTTCAACTCGTTATTAGTAGGAGGATTCTTGGGAAAATTGCAGCTAGTGGTGCTAACTGTCTCCTTAATTTGCTTCAGGATTAGGCCCAACAGATGAAGAGGGGTAGTTTGTTCACCCTTGAAAATTATTTTATTCCTTTCTTTCCAGAAATTCCGGATAATGAAGCTTGGTGTGAAGGCCCAGGTCCAATTAAGGAGCTCATTTTCTGAGAAGTTCCTTCTCCACTTGTTTAGGGTGTTAATAACACTGTCTTTATCTCTGTCTATCTGTTGGAAAATTGTGGCAAAGGAATCCCACAACCAAGTGGTGAATGTGAAGCTATTGAGAATGTGTTCCATTGTTTCCTCTTGTGCTTCACATAGCTGACATCTAGAGGGCCCAATAATTCCCCTTTTTCTAATATTGTCCCAAGTTAATATTTTCTTGTGATGGACTAACCACATGAATAGCTTGATATTCATCCATCCTTGCTGGCTCCAAATTTGTTGCCAAGAATTGTCCAGAACGTAGGAATCAAGATTCAAGATTATCCTCTTTGCTTCCCTAAGATTAAAGGTGCCTTCTTTATTGAGGCCCCATCTTAACTGATCCTATCCCTTTGATACCAAGACTTTCCTTTGATTTAAAATGCCCATGAGTGCCTCTATTTTGTTTTTATAGGACTCTCATCTCTGCAGTCTATGATTCTCCAGTTTCTCCATTTTCCAATGTCGTGAGGAAGAGTCCAGAAATATTTAACTTTTGTTAATCCTTGGGAGTCAGTTTCTTGCTTGAGGCACATGAAATCCTCTTTTAATAGGATTGGTTCTTGTTCCCATTTATCTTCCCAGAAGAGAGCTAGATCTTCTTCTCTAATCTCCCAGAAACTTTTGTCTTGAACTAGGCTTCTGTTATCCCAGGCTTTATTCTAGATGTAGGAGCCTTTTATGTTCCCCGACATTCTTATAAGATCTTTTTTTTGCCAAGAGCTTGCATATTTTTCTTTCTAGGTCATGGCCCATTGAGCTTCAGGTTCCTTAACCCATCTCCACCAGAGCTTGGCTCCCAAAACTTTACTTAGAATCTCCAGATCATTTAAACCTAGGCCCCCATGACTCTTGGGTTTGCAGATTTTTTCCCAAGAAAGTAGAGCCCATTTATTCTTAGTTTCCTCTTTTCCCCAAAGGAAATCTCTCTGGATATTGCTAAATTGTTTTAACACTCCTTTGGGGGCTGGGAGGGCTGATAAAAAGAACACATGGATAGATTGTAGAACGGCCTTTACCATAATCAACCTACCAGCAAGGTTCAACCATCTGATAGTCCATTTTTTAACTTTGTCTTGCATCTTGTTGAGCACCAGTTCCCGAATACTTTTGTGCAGAGGCCTAGCTGTGAGTGGAATTCCCAAATATTTTGAAGGAAGGGAATCCCTCTGGAAGCCCAGAAGTTTGGAGATATTTCTCTAAATGGCAATGTTAGTATTAAAGAAAAATATTTTAGATTTGGAGAGATTGACTTCCATACCTGACGCCAAGGCAAAGTTAAATAGATTTTTTTTGTAAGCCAAGGCTTCTTTGACTGTAGGAATACCTTGCAACATAGTGTCGTCCACAAATTGTTGGTGAGTCATTGATTGACCATTCTCTGTTAACTGAAGGCCCTTAATTATTCCCACAGCCTTGGCCTGTTTAATGGACCTGCCCAGACCTTCCATCATGATGATGAAGAGAAAGGGAGAGAGAGGGTCTCCTTGCCTTAGACCTCTCGAAGGAGTGAAGATATCAGAGGGTGAACCATTCACTAAAATTGAAAAGCTGGAGGAAGTAACCAGAGCCATAACCCATCTAATCTAGTTGTGATCGAACCCAAACGCAGAAACGACCTTCTTGACATAGATCCAGTTCACCTTGTCATATGCTTTGGTAATGTCTAATTGCATGATCATACCAGCCTGTTTCTTACCGGTAAGCATATGAACTACTTCATGAGCTTGAATAATGTTGTTTAGGATCTGTCTGCCTTCCACATAACCTAATTGTTCCCCTGAAATTAAAGAAGGGAGTACTGGTTTGAGTCTACTGGCCAGCACCTTGGATATAATTTTATAAACCACATTGCATAAAGAAATGGGTCTAAAATTATCAACTGTGAGGGCTGAATCCTATTTTGGATTCAGGGAGATGAAGGAGGTATTGAGGGCTTTCAAAATAGTCCTGTTTCTTCTGGAATCCTCTACCACATTCAGGATATCCCGTTTGACAATGTTTTAGCATGCCTTCAAAGTCTACATTGAAGCCATCTGGTCCAGGAGCTTTGCTGTTCTGCATGTCTTTAATAACTTCACTTACCTCATCTTCAGTTACTGGTTTATTCAGGTTAAAATTGTCCTCTCTAGACACCAGCTTAGGGATATTTTTGTAATTTCCTTGATATATTATTCTCTGTTTAGATTATTTTCCCTAGTGATGCCTCTGAAATGCTGCACCAACATTATTTTGATACCTTTATGAGAGGTCTGAAGCTCTCCATTTTCATTCAGTATTGAAGAGATTCTATTGTGAGCTCTATTGGCCATGGTGGATCTATGGAAAAATCTGGTGTTACGTTCACCTTCTTTGAGCCACTGAACTCGATACTTTTGTTTCCAAAATATTTCCTCTTGTTTGCACAATGTTTCCCATTCATGATGATATTTATCAGCTTGTTCACTTTTGACTTTATCAAAACCATCTGTGATCAGTGCCTGATTGAGTTCTTGGAGTTTGATTTCCACTGATTTTTTATCCACAAAAATGTTGCCAAACTCCTTATTGTTCCATTCTTTGAGCCTAAGTTTTATGTGCCTGAGTCTTTTATGGAGGAACATTATAGTGCCCTGTATTTGCAAATCTTCGGACCACCATTTTTCTATATTGCTGATGAAATTTGGATGGGAGAGCCACATATTCTCGAATTTGAAGGGTCTATTCCTGGGAGAATCAATTCCCTTGATTTCTAATTGAATCGGCCAATGATCTGAGCCACCAAAGGGGAGAACATTAGTGGTAATTTCTCGGTTTGTGAGCATAAGCTCCTCTGATAACAAAAATCTGTCTAATATGGAGGCAACCTACGCCTCCCCTCGTCTTTTATTATTCCAAGTGAAATGACCATTGTGCGTTTCAGAGTCCACTAGTTTCATATCTTCTGTGAAGGTTTGGACTGCTATTGAATCTTTACTAAGCAGTCTGGTACCACCTTTTTTTTTCTGAAAGAGATTTAATCATGTTAAAATCTCCTCCCATGATCCAAGGAATTTCATCATGTCTACTTCTAAGATCAACCAGGGATTTAAGAAACCTGAGTTTTTCATCTATTCTTTGAGGCCCATAAACATTAGTGACCAGGAAGGTAATTGATACCCCAACTGGTTGAAAAATTATTGAAAGTTAATTTCTAGATGCCTCTGCATCTATTATGATGACTTTTAGTGGGTTCCATAGAGTTAGGATACCTCCCGCCGTGTTCTCTATTTTAACTTCTAAAAACTCAATTCTGTCAAGCCATTTGTTGTGGATCTGTTTTAATTTCTGAATAGAGCATTTTGTTTCCTAAATGAAGATATTGTTCGACATTGCTAGTTTCATCCTGTTACTTAGCATTCTTTGCTTTCTTTTACTACCTAAACCTCTGATGTTCCAAGATATGAACTTCATAATTAAATATTTGTAAAGGAGTAACTTGTTAGGTCTTTCATCTTACCCGAATCTATCATTAGCTTTCCACACTCCATCAGGAACTCATTTTTCTTTTTTCTGCCCCTCTTCTTTCCTGGATTTCTAGTCGCTAATCCTGGAGTTGCTTTCATAGTTTTCACACCTCGGTGTTCTTGCTTGTGAATGTTTTTGCCTCTGTCCATTCCTTTTTCCTGAGATTTCCATAAAAACAACTGTTGTATTTTGTTGCATTCTTCTTGAGGCAGAGAATCTATTCCTCCCTGGGTTCCTTGCATCAAGAATCCTTCTAGATCCACGTCCTCCTTATCCAGTATTTCCAGTAGTTCCTGATCCTCCAGATCTATCTCACTTTGGGTCATTTCCTGGTCCATTTCCATTTATGTTTCAATCGTCATTGGCTGTTTTGGATAACCAGTATCTTGAGAATGTTTGTTGTCCTCTTCCTTTTCTTCTTCATTAGGACCTGTCGTCTGAGACTAGTTTTCTCTCATGATTTCTTCATTCTCTTCCAACACTTGAAACTTGTTTTGACTGTTCTTCTGTGCCTCGTTGTGTTGTTGCTTTGGCCCCTTTTTTCCCACTTTCCCTTTACTTGTCACTTTCTGAAAGCTATCAGTCTCCTTCAAGGTATCGGGTTTTCTTTTATTCTCTGTTTTACCAAGAGGGCAGTCTCTGAAAAAATGTCCATGCTCATGGCATCTATGATATCTAAATGGGATATGCTCGTAGTCCACTGCCTACACCCATTATTCATCAAAAACTTCCAAGATTACTTCCTCTGGAAGAGCACCTGATAGATCCATCTCCACACATATTCTAGCAAAGGAGGTATATTTACCCCTTCTTGTGGCTTCAGAAGTTTTGATGAAATGTCCTAATTTTTTGCCAATGGCAATTAGCGATTCTTCTTGCCAATAATCCAAAGGTAGAGAATAGAGCCTTACCCAAACAGGGACTGAAGTGAAGGTTTCCCGCTCTGGAACAAAGTTCACCTTCCAAGGCCTCATATAAAGACCAGCTGCTGCATAAAAGTAGGGTCCTCCTTCAAATATTATGTCTTTGTCTTTGATGTTTGAGAACACTACTCTGAAGGATCCTTTTGACCTAAGATGTAGGTCAATGCTTCCTTTGGGTTTCCAGTGATACTTGATCCACATCTGTAAAGCTTTTATAGTGGGCCAGAGTCCCATGAATTTACAAATAATGGCGTGGGTTCCCATGTGTTCCCTATGCACCTGTAGAGCAGGATCATTTAATATTATTCTAGGAGTGATTTCTGATTTAGGTTTGCAAGGTCCCTTTTGTTTTTTGTCTCTTGCACCCTAATTTTTGTCTTCTTCCTCCATGTCCTTTGTGCTACTGTTTTCCTTGGTCTTGTTCCCTTCTATTTCCTTTTCCTTATCTTTGTTCTTGCCATCCATAAAACTTTTTCTACTGATTATCAGCGTTTTGCCTCTGCCAGCTGTTGCTTATTTGTAGGAGGGAGTCGAGCTCCCTCCTCTTGTGCCCTCCATTAGAAACGAATGCCTGCACCATTCTAAAGCCCTGTTCTATCGCTCCGACCAGGGGATCTTCATCCACATACCAAAAGGTGAGAGGGCTTGGCTCAGGCAAGTATCCCCACGACTAGTCAACGCCCTCGCTCAGGTTTGAGCACAGGACCTCACCGTCTTTACGAGTCCGACTTTACCAACCAACTGCCTCCACTGACCTTTTATAGTTTTGTTTTATCATTTTCAGGGCCGAAGGTTGAAAAAAGGACACGTAGAACTCAATACAATTTCACTCTACTGAACCAGTCCATAATCAAGTCATCGTGGGAGATTTGGCATAACGTTACCTTGAAGAATCCAATTTTGGTCTAACTTGTGGTGTTGGAAATCAGAATCATAGAGATACTATAGGACAAAATTTTAGACTTTGGAGAGCCAAAAATATAGAGTTACAACCATTTCAAGATCGATCTCCTAAAAGAAAGAAAAAGGTGTGTATTTGTTTTTTTAATTGTATAAATTTTGTTTGAAAATTCAATTTGAAGTGATTCCAAGGGAATATTAAAGCATAATCATGCACATAACCATCATATAACCATCATAGAATCTGTTACAAACCAATTATAAGATCAACATAATAACTAGTACTAGTGTTCATTGATCATAAAAAAATAACTTATATTAATATTCAAAAGCCAACCAAGTCACGGACTTCCACGTACCACCTGACCATAGATTAGGCTAAACCAAATCTCTTTTTTCATCAAATCACCCCTGTGCCATATATAAAGCATGAATGTGGGATCATATGGGTTAAACCAAAATAGAACCAACCAGCGCTTCTAAAGGCCAAACCACCTCAACCCTCAACCACATTGATTTCGCCTAAGCTGGTTCAAAAATCAATAACATTAAAACAAGCTTGGATGCCTTTGAATTCCTTAACTAACTCCATAGGAATTTTCCTAACTCCAACCATCCATCAAGAGTTCCAAGAGAAATCCCATCTCCACTCTTGACCGTTGGGAATTTTCCCAAGAACACATCAACCAGGATCCAAGTTTGTAAGCTATTCAAAGCTAATCAAAGAGAGAACCCAATACATCATGCTTATCCAGGAAATGGAAAAGCAAGGATGAAACCATTGTCAATCCAAGAAAATCTCATGCCAATGAAAATGAAATGACCAAAGAACCACATGCATGTACCACGCATCCAAATCTCAGCAAGGCAATTACACATGCAACCTGCTACATGCAATTAAATCCAGTTGTAGTTATTGATCCAACCTTCTCTCACTACTCAAGATTACTTTTCATGTCCTTTAATTTCTTCTTTCCAAGTCTAAGTGAATGCTAAGATGCTCCAAGAATTCTCTAAACGTGCAAGAGTCTAAGAGAGCTAGAATGAACAATATTTGAGCCAAAAATTGTCAAAATATGTGAATTGTTTGTCTGATGTCTTTTATCATTGATGTCAAGTCTCTTCCTTCTCTTTTTCTTCATTTTCCTTAATTTCCTCTCAAATTTCCCCTGCATGCATATTTGTGTCTTTTCATCTTCCTTTTCTCCTATTTTCCTTTATTTCCTTAATCAAATGGCATTTATTGCCCCTTTGACTTTTCTATTTTCTTTTCCAATTTCCATAACCATTAATAAGCCACAAGTGATGCCCACTTAATGTTTACCCACCATTCATCTTGGAATACATGTCCCATGACCTTAGTCTTATTTTATTTACATGGAAAATAAACCAAAGGTTGTTACAAACCCCTCCCCCTTGGGGGAACATCGTCCTCGGTGTTCGATGACACTTATGATCATCAAAACATACTACCTATGGAGCTTTATAACACAACTTGATACATTGTTGACAATGACATGCATACATACATACATACATACATACATACATA